>JBAMBP010001378.1:0-222147 GCA_037044515.1 Phortica magna
TTCAGCGCCCTATAATGCCACCGGAAATGAAAAATGTTCATTTTATTCGTCATTAAAGTCTTGTGATTTTATCTATAATCGTTACTTTAGCGAAAGTAAAACGGTACTGTTTTTCATACGAAACGATGTATCGGAGAGCGTTAATCAAGTCACTATTAACATTTACGAAGGTAATACGACTGACATTTTCGCGATAAGGTAAAGAGAAATTATAACGTTATTATTTACAGTAAAAAAACAGTCGCAGTTATCGGTGGTTGTTGTGCCGATTTCATGCACACTAGTTGCCGTCATTTTGGTTGTATTTGGCGTTTCATACTATCTGCAAAGTCGTAACCGGTAAGATTTGTATATATGTATATAGTACAATTTTAATAACTAATTTTCATATTAATCTTATTATGTGCAGTTTCAACGTTGAAGTCGCCGACTTTAATTTCGGTGAGACTCAGTCTGTCGATATGGAATACAAGACATTCCAACAACGTCTTATCGACTCTATACGTGATAATATGCCGAGATTCCGGCGTTATTCGCATTCAAGCTCTGATCTCGGTCCGGAACCAGCAGGTCCAAGCGGTTTTGGTAATAATGTTGACGAAGTTGACAGCAATTTACGTTATAATACGTTAAATTAAAATTCTATTACATCTAATATTATTTATAATCAATACTGTATAAACCAAATTATTTTGTTACTTTCTGTTATTTACATATTTTTTTAGTTTAATTCTGTAGTGCACGTTGACGTTAAATTGATCATTTCGTATTGCTTTAATTTTGTTCTGTTGCGTATTTATATTTCTTTTGTTTTATAAATTAGCACGCACACTACAAGCCTCATCTGCAGACTAACAAACAAACACAGACACACACAGTTTCTCATTGTTGGCCAAACGTAATATGTACTTCAGTAGTGTTTGCTCTAATAAGGTTAAAAGAAAATCATTACAAACAGGGCTAATTAGATTTGGCTATAAATTAATACATAAAAAAAATTAATAACAAATTGAAATAGAAACTTAAAGAACGTAAATCTTATAAGATGCTGAAAAAGACTGTCTTTGTTCTGAAGAAAAAAGAAAAAAATAACTTTTAATATCTCAAAGAAAATTATATGTTTAATGTGTTGTGTGTAACGTCGATTGATGTTTATGTTTCAAAATTGTTGTCAAAGGCATCAAAAAGAGAAGAAAGATAAATAAGTAAATTGCTTTAAGTTTCTTGTTATTCACTAAGTAATTGTGATAATTGAGCAAAATAAAATATAAAAAAATTCAACAATACCCTTCACGAGCAAACGAACACATTTAAACACTTGCACACATACCATAAAAGAGCATCACATTAAACTTGATTGTAATCATTTACGAGCATTGTTGGTATTAATTAGTTAAGTAATTTGTATTGTCTAATTAGTACATTAAAATACATGAAAAAATTGTGTTTAAATATATGTATGTAAAATTAAAAATTTATACTGCTATGGCTTAGTAGGTAAACAGCTTCAATTATAAAAGTGTGCACTTCATAAAGGAACATAACTTCGAATAACAGTCCAAAGATTGCTCGAATTTCGTTATAAGCTCCTTTTGTTGTACATTTTTACAAATTTGATGCATTATAAAAAAAAAAAATGTATTGTGTACATAATAACGAAAATATACACATATAATTAATAAATTTAATAAAGTCACAAAAAATTCTTTTTATATAATCAAGGTGACAATGAAATCAGTCACAAGTTACCGGGGTATAACTTCCCGAGTTCATATATGCTTGTTCGCTCTACCGATTAAGCAACTTGCTGGATAAAAACACATCAGGCGTCATGTTCATTTGTCGACTAAATATTTTTTAAGAATAAAAATGATACAAATTGTTGACTGAGTCGGCAATATTAGTGGCATCGGTGTAAACTATGGATAACTGTTCTGAAGTTGTGCAAAAAATCGTAAAATGGCTTTTCTCTCTCTCGACCTGTTTGACTTTTCGCTTATCTGTGAAAGTGACACAAACTCAAGTCGTTACATTGATTTTATTTCAAATTATTTATTTGAAACCGAGGCTAAGTATGCATGACAGCACCACTTACATAAATACCACCCTTAGAAGGGTACCTAATAAGCTTTGCTATATGGCGTCGAAAATAAGTTTTAAGACCCAAAGCTGATAGTGTAATTAAAAAAACAGCATCATTTTTCGTTAAAATTTGGGATGACATACATAATGGCGTATGTATATAATGTACTTTATTAATTTTTTCAATTAACATAAGGTGATTATACATATGTATATATTCATATATTCTATTCGGTTCTTGTTAGCCGAAATTGATATTTTCATAATTAAAATTAACCTTTTTATTTTTATTTCTAAAATCTAAATAGTTTTGTTTTTTTTTTTTGTTTAAATTAATAAAATGGTTAAACAAATTGAAAAAGTTTCGGTTAAAATCTTCATGTTAATTTCGCGTTATTTACAAAACATAAATTTTCGTTGCCTTTTTGGGCAAAGTAATTTTAGTCAAAAAGTTTTTGCTCATTTAGTTGATAATCTTACAATTAGTTAGTTATACTAGTAAAACAAAAGTTCGTTAATGGTTTAGTCATGTGTGTTACCTTTGAATGGTTGTTTTTGTTATTGTTTTTTTTTTTGGATATTCAAAAATCATCACTAGCAAAATGTCGAATCATTTTGCAAATCAGTTGTATTCGAACTACAAATTTCGTTTGGTTAGATTAAAGTTAAAATGTCGATTAATAAAAATGATTTTAACTTATTAGTTGTTGGTTGTTTTTAAGAACTAATTTTGCTTTTGTTGCTTTCATTGTTGTTGTTGTTGGTGTACAATAAAAACGTACAATTTCGTAATATTTAGTTAATTAATTTGTTAATTTGAGTTGTTTTTTAAATTAATTGTTTTGTCTTTTTTTTAATATATAATATTATTACTTATGCACTTGTAACTAATAAAAGTTGTTCTTGTTTTTTTTTTTTACTTAATAATATAGAATATTCAATGTAACGCCTCTTTTTTGAATATCTTCATTTTTTTTTTTTTTTTGTTTGCTATTTCGTTTCGTTCACCGCACGTTCCTGCCTACGATTTGTTCAATTTTGTTTCCATGTCTTCTTCTTCTTCATTTAATGTATATATTTTTACTTTGCTATAATTGCATTTATTATAATATAACGTAAACGTCATTTTCTGCTCGTAAATTGCAAGTTTCTCTTGTTACAAAATCGAAAAAAAAAAACAAAAAATATAAATAATTATTTAAATAATGAACTAAAAACAGAGTCATAACGAACGAACGAACTCAGGCTGATGAGTGAGTATGTGGACGAATGAGAAAATTTATTAGAAATATAAAATATGCTCGAACATACTTGATACGTTATTGAAATTTTAGTTAGTGCAACACTTGAGAATAACATCATCATCAACCACTGGTTTGTAGTTTCTTTACAGAATACAGTTACAAGCTTCGCAAATTCAAAACAATTACATACAAGTATTTGTTGTTGTTGGCAGGCCTTGTTCACAAATCGCATTTTAGTGCTCGCTTAATTTAAAAAAAAGTATATTACACGCAAACAAAAAAAAAATATTATTTCTTTCGCAATTGATTTAAAAGCGTTATTTGAGTGTTATTGAATTTGTTCCATTCTAATTTCTTTTAAAAGCTTACAGTTTGAAGGTATTTATAAAAATTGTCTTACAAAGAAATTGTGTTAATCAAATAATAATAAATTTATTGTTTTGGGTTGGTTTATTTGTAACAAAATAAAGTTAAAAATTATAAGTGTGTTTATAAATAAATATTGTACATACAGAAAAACAAAATTATTGTGATATGTTTGGGATTCCAGGTTTTGCAATCAAAAAACCATTGCAAAGATAAACTAAATATATGTAGTTTTATAAATAAATTATGTTTGTATAAAATAAGAATAATATTTTTAGCTGCATGTTAATTAAAAGTAGCATTTTGTTTGGCACAATTTACCATTTGACATTTTTTCATTTGATTTTTTTTAATATGCCATTTTATCAAATTGTAAATTAGTGTCACTAATTGTCAAATGTATTGTTGTAGCTTATAAATTATATTAACAAATAAACAGTAAGGTAAAGTACTTTACACAAAAAGGATTCGATTTTTGGAGGGTTTTTCGTATTTGAGTCAAGTATAGCCAGTATAGCTACTAAAGAGCAAGCGGGTAAAGTGGAACAAGCGCGACTACCAGGAAGCAATTTTCGTTGGTTTGATTATTTGAGTTCCAAACAAAATGAGGAAAAAATAAAAATACAATGTTCGCGTACTACATATCGCCACACAGAGTAAGCGCAGTTTGTTTTGTTTGTTTTTTTTTTTTGTATATCAAGTCAAGTTTCTACGCAATTCGGAAAAAACTAATTGTTGTTTGTTTTTTTTTTTGTTTTTGACAAATTACAATAAAATGATCTAAATTGTTCACTGGAAGCGTAACTAATCTTATTGCAGAGACTTTGAAGCGTAACGAATACAAAACATATGAATTCTAATTTTCACATCGAATACATTTGAAATAAAAAAAAAAAACATTGTTTTGATACATTTTAAGATTTTTTTTTGTCTAACTTTAAAAATTTCGTATATATTCGACTTTCCATGTTCGTGTTCGCTTTTTTTTTTAAGTTTTAAAATTTTTTTTTTCTTTCTTCCGGTCGGTTTGCAATAATTTTCGATTACGCTTACAATTAAATTACAGTTAAGAAATTCACATCATTTTGCTGTTTAAACACCGTTTGAAGGAGAAGAAATACAATACATATTTATGATATTTGACGATTATATGACGATTACATATGTAATAGGTGAGCGAGTATATGTGTGTATGTTAAAGTATAGTTTCCTTAAAGAGCAAATACTAAAATTGCTACAGTTTACATTAATTTGTTATTGCTTCACAATATTTAGTTTTGACATATAAATTTCTTGCATTTTGCTCTATGATGGACAACTTTTGTTTTACACTTTTGCATTTTTTTAACATAAATTACACAAAAAATAATACAAAAAAACGTTTGGTCTTTATGTAGTTGATTGATTGAATCGGTTTTTGGGGTTTTCTGGTGGCATACATTAAAATTAAAAAAAAAAAATTAATAATTTTGTTGTTGTTCTTGTTTTTGTGGTCTTGTGTTGTAATTGAAATATATACTTAAGTCTAAAGAACGACGTCAGGCAGGTCGTGCGGCCTTGCCTAGGCGCGCATTTGGTTATCATGTACGATTTTTCTTTCCTTATAGTAGATCTCTTCGGATTCCTTGTCACATAGCAGTAAAACAACGGCGCCGAAAAGAAAAATTGCGGCGCCCCAGCCAACACCGTAGGCCCAACCGAACTCCCAAATCGGACGATTGGCTAAATATGTAAAAATAGTTTCAAAATTCTTATATGTATGAAAGAATATATTTTTTTATACTTACCCAAGTTCAGTTCACCCGCGAAGCAAACCGGATAGATTATCAATGCTGACAGCACGGCCAGAACTAAGAAAATGCGATTATTTACGCTGTGACACAAACAAAAAAAAGTAATAATAATAAACTTACGAGATAATAGCATAACTAGTACAGCGATTCTGTAGAATTTATATTTCAAATTGGAGTTTTGCGTCTTCAAACCGATGCCAGTCAATATTGTTGCAATGACGTCCGTTATCAATGTGATAATACAGAGCGCCGCTGTGGCTTTAATATACGCTGAAAATGTAGAAATACAAAAAAACACATGTGGACTTAGTTAATTTGAAAGTTTTTCAAACCAACAACACTATGTACGACATACCGACATCACGACTTGGATAACAACCCGGCGGATCTTGTATGTTAAATGGAAGCGGTGACATTACATCTTCTTCGATACAGTGTATGAAAAGACCCTGACGCCAGCCCTCGGCCATAAGCCAATCTGTTGAGCCCAGCGCAAGGATCATGAGTACCACAACGATGCAACCACAAATAAATGCAATAACCTGTTTAATGCATAAACAATTATCAGAGATATTAACAGCAACTATATTTATCTTGTGTGGCTTTTACCTTAAGCGGCCTTGTGATTGTTATGGTTTCGATAGTTGTTGTTGGCGCCATTTTCGTTGCTGATGGACGTCGGACACTAATCAAAGTAAATTAATGGTACTTTATTATTTTTGCAACTTTACTTGAGTACCTGAGAATGTTTGCTATTTTGCTCGATATCACTCACCTTAAATAAGTTAACTACAATTGGCAAACGTTGCCTTATTTTGCTCAATGCTAAATGTTAATTTTAAATGTTTTATTTTTGTCGTAATTGCTTTTGGTTTGGTTAGTTCTTAAATATGTTTATGTAAAAATTGTCAACAAGTTTAACGTTTAATTGGCTGCGTTTATAAATGCTTCAAACTTTTTGCGTTTTCGATAAACGTTTTTTTTCGCAATTCGATTTATTTAAATTGCATTACATTGCGCTATGAGATTCCTTACGAGTGTGAATAGTTTACGTGTTACTTTTGTAGTTTAATATTAATTTTTTGTTTTTTTTTTTTTATCATATATCGTATTTAAATGCATTCATGAACACTTTGCTTGCTGTTTAATTAACATCTGTTTGGGGTAAAGAGAGAAACGAAACAATTGCACAATCAATTAGCTTATTGAACAGTTAAGTGGCGGCGGTGTTATAAGAGGCTTTAATTGGATTAGGATTGTGTTTTTCCCTCAATGAATGACTGATTTGAATAGCCATTTGTTCATTAAAAAGAAAACTTTTATGCACAATAACAACAACAACAACAACAACAACAACAAAATAGCAACAATAAAAGACACAACAGTAATGAAAACAAAATAAGTACTTTGCATTCTAAAAATATTTATCTTTCATATACTTATGCACATTTTATAGAATCTTCAATTAATTGTAAGAGGGTCACTTAAGTACTGATAGCTCGCGTAGAAAAGATTCTTGAAAATGCCACTTAGAAAGACTTAACGAGCTGAATTGATGGGAGCTTATGTGCTCTTAACCCTTATGTTTGAAAATCAAATAAAACAAAGTTGTGATTTGGAAGAAGTTAATTCCGGCCAAGCCGAAAGTGAGATACTCTTCTCGCTTTTATATCAATTTCTATTGATGTAGCTCACTGGGCTCCTGAGAGAAGACAGTCATTCTGCTAGAAATCGTTACCATGGAGATGTCTTCTTCTGTGTGTTACAAACTTCATAGCAAAGTTGAAATACTATACACTGCGTGAGTGGTTTTCCCCCGTTTTTATTTGTTTTACTAAGAAATAGCATGTATGAAGACAATAGAATAATAGCGGAAACCATACAATGCTGGAAACCCATAGTATGTAAAACAAAAAGTTGAATGCATCATTAATTATTCGGCATTGGGTCAATTGTGGAAGAGCAAAACAAATCATTTCAATTGCATTTAAACAATAAACTGAAAAAGAATACATGCAAATTCTGCTGCTTTGTTTGACATTACATCAACAATGGAATTTCTAATAAAAACACAATCTCTGTGTGTATAAAATGTTAATATATCTAGAATTGTGCTCATAGACAGAGACCAGACAAAATATTTAGTTGTTAGCTATTTATAGAAGAGATTCAGGTTTGATTTAAATTTTTTCTGTCCATCCGCGATGCGAAACTTAAAAAAAGAAGATATGTACATATATACACAAACATACATATATATATGTGGCAACATTGAGGAGGGTAGCATGGCAACAGGATTAAAATTAATTGAAACGAAAGCAAAAATAGGCCAAAAACAGATATGGCAACAAAAGCAAAAAACAACAGCAAATGCAAACAGTTAAGCAAAAATTCAGTTAACGAACTTCACCTTTCCCTGAAGTAGTCCAACGTGACCGATTCTGAATCAAATTCTGAACAATCGGGCAAGGAATCGCAGTCAAAGGAGCTCATTCCACTGAGGGCGTACTGATGGTGGGGCGCCATTGTCACTGCCGTTTTTTTGTTGTTGCTGCCATTGTTGTTGATGCTGCTGCCGTTCAATGGTTGTTGCGAGGAGGACAATAATTCAACGTTATGCATTTTTATACACTGATCGAAACCATAAGAGAAAATCTACTCAAACTATATGTGTTTTCATTCGATTTGCGTTTTCCCTTTTGTTTTTCTCGCTTTTCACTTTTCCCACACATACAACCACCAATGGCAATGGCGTAGTTTTTCTCTTTGCCCTTCGATTTGCTCAAAACGAGTATTTTTCTTTATTAAGCACCAAAATTACTTTAATTCAGTCGTCGTATTTTCGAATTTCACATTTTCTACGGCTACTGCATCGCATTTAAGATTTGAACACTGTTTTCACCGTAAAAAAACAAAAACAAACGATAAAAAAAAGGAAATAATTTTCGCGTTTTTCATTCGTCGAATGTAAGCCTTAAACAAACAAAGTGCAGCCACGTGTTGTTTAAAATTGGTGTATTTTTTGCCCTTGCTTTTTTCATAATTTCTTTTGCTTGAAAAAATTATATTTTGCAGTGAATTTGACAAGACAACACTGAAAATACACAGCGAAGTTTCAAAAGTAACAAATAACGAAGAACTTTGTCGCTTAGAAACAACAAGCTCAAAAAAGGACAGAAATGAGACCGAAACGAGTCCGAAGCGCAGTACTGGCGCGCTCAAATTATTTTTTTTACATTTAGTCACTTTTTGTCAGTATTGAAGTGTCTTATGTGCTTTTAGTAGGCGGCGCAACATACGGGCTTATAGCAATCCACGCGTCGTCCAATGACGAGCGAGGTCTTTTCGCCAAAGATCATGCGTTCAATGGTGAAGATTGGATCTGTGCAGGATAGAAACTCCGTTCACATATAACCAAATGTCTCTGGCACTCATCCAATGAGGTATAACAATGAAAATTGGTACGTAGGTATTAAGATAAAGAGAAATAAGCTTCAAAAGAACGAAATGTAGATGGCACAAAAATGGACATGAAGAGTATACCATCTTCGGCAAGGCCGAAGATTACGTTTTTACTGGTTATTTTTAAGAAAGAAAATATATGATAACGATAAAACGACCGATGAGTGATGGGCAATTTTTCAAGACCTTCGTTTTTTTTCACAGTGATTCGCAGTTCACAGTGACTCTTACTGATTTGAAAAGAGCACAGTTTTCACTATTTTTCAATAGAGCCGCAATTGTTGTGGTGCGTGTATATTCTTAGTTTGTTTTAATAAATTTTGCTGTATTCTCTTGGTAGAATAGGAGTTGTTTAAGAAACTAAACTCAAATTACATAAGGGTCAATACAATTTTTTAAAAACAGTTCGCCAGGTTCGTTTTTAAAAATGTTATACCACCATGTTCGTCCGCAAAAACATCGAAATATCGATGTTGGCGAACTTGCAAAATCCATAAGTGGCTTACTTCATGCTTAGTATAATGTCAACAAAACATAAGTCAAAGAAGCACCAGACCATTTCTGCTTCTTCTTGCTTGAATGCGAAAAAAGGAAAAATACCAGACAATGCCACTAAAAAACAAAATTCACTCAGCTGTTTTGGTTGTGTTCGGCGGTCGAGTATTCTTTTGTTTTTGTTTATGAGCAATTTTAAAATAACAAAATCTGCGTTAATCTGTGAAATCCGCACTTAAAAACAGTTTCTATACGAGTGGTTAGTTTATGAACGAATTCAACTAGTACAGATTTTGATATTTTGTATGAAATTAAGCAAAAACTTGTTTTAAATGGAAACTGAAATTATTGGCAAAGCCGAGTTGCAACCGTTAAATAAGGAAGAGGATGTTTTGCAGTGTCCAACATGCGATAAAAAAATAAAAAGAGCTGAAATGGCTGAGCACTGTAGAATTGAAATGGAGCGCTTGCAACAGCAAAATTCAACTTCGTCTAATTTGAATGAAGAAGTCGCGACGACAAACAATGAAAGCACTAGTTCTGGTCGTGGCAGGGAGGAGCGACGAAGGCCGTGGACAGTTTTCCAAAGGGTACAACGAAACCGACAAGCACGTCAGAAGCAGCGTACACGCAAGAGGACAACACCACCACCGCCGCCCGTTGAAACGAATTGCCCCGTCTGCAACAAAAGTTTTCCAGCGACAGAAATCCAGCGTCATGCCTATCAATGTCTTCGCCAAAATGGTCGGTCTTCTAGTGGTGAGGATGATGATTACGAGGAGTACGAAGAGTACGAGTGGGCTGGTCAGAAACGTATACGCGTGTCTACTTTGGTGCCTGGAGGTTTTGCTACATTGGGCTTAGGCCAGACAATAAAATACAACGGCAATCAGCAGACTAACGACGACGAAGACGAGGATTTGAATGTGGACGAAGATGACACGCACATCTACGGACCAACACAATACGGCGAGGGTGATGTAATACCGTTAGCTAGTGATGATAGCGGTGGTGCAGGTGGTTCAACAGCGGACAGTGATGTGACTAACTACATGCGACGACTGATCGCATCCGGCGATAGTAACAACACAAACCATTCCAATGAAGCAAACGCCTCAAGCGGAGACAGCAGCAATAATAGCACAAATTTAACCAGCGAAACCAATGAGGTTACTCCCGCCCAATCTCAGCCATCAGCTGCATCCGATACTACAGTTGTGTCAGAGCCTGATGAACTTGCATCAACATCATCTAACATGTTGCTAGACAAATCTCCAGTCAAAAGCATTCAGCACTATGAACATGTCATCGATTCACTTAAGGCTAAGCTTCGACTGTATGAGTCACAGATTCAAAGCAAATTTAAATGTCTCATTTGCATCGATGACTACAAGAATCCTGCAATATCTGTTACATGTTGGCACGTATACTGTGAACAGTGCTGGCTACGCACCTTGGGTGCCCGCAAACTCTGTCCCCAATGCAATTCGATAACAACACCAAAGGACCTGCGAAGAATCTACTTGTAATTTCAAAGGACTCACTTAAATATTAGTTTAACATTAAACACTAAGCTGATGAAGAGAGGATGCTGCTTCAATTTATTATAAATATTTTCTAAAGACTCACATTATACAATTTTATGCAGCTCATTTGGGAAATGTCAATGAATGAAGAGAATGAAGCATTCCAAACAGATTATGGCATTTATTATGGAGCTTCTTAGAAGTTCCAACGCTTTCCATCGTAGTAACCTGTTGTATTTCATTATTACAACAAAAATTGACATTAAAGTTGGTGAACTGGGTAATAATTTAACAAGATTCACAGAATTTGCAATATTTGATAAGTTTAATAAAAGAAATATTAATTTAATCATTCAAAAGACACCAACACCGATCTAATTTTTTTTACTGAAATCAAAATTTGTAAAATATAAACAAAACGTGATGTTACAATAAACAGCGCTACAACATTGAAATCCATCTTACGAATAAATAAATGTATACGTGTAAAAAATACACTTTATTTTTCCTTATAACTTTTTATTGAGCAATTGTAATAATTAGTAGAGTAACGTTTTTCGAACTTTTGGTAATAAGAGGAAAAACTATAAATGCAGAATTTCAAATAAAACTATAGGAGTATACTAGATTATTTTTAGAAGACATTTTTAGTACCTAATATCTTTTATGACTTCCACTCTTTTAAAATCTACACATGATTCTTCAAGTGGAAACTCTTTTAGCCGTTGCTTGCAAGTATGTACTTCGGTCGATTGTGTTAAAGATCATTATCATCCTACTATATGTATTAAAGATCATCATTACACGCGCACAATCAAACCATTTTAATTTTGCATTTTTCAAAATTCAAATTTGAAATGTTGATTTATAGGGAATTTTATGCGTTACTAAGCGGTATAAACAATAAACCATTGTAAAATTAAAAGTTGAAAAATAGTTTTATTGTTAACCAAAGTTGTTTTATTTAATTTTTCATTCACATTTAATTTAATTCACACAAAACTGTTTAGTTATTTATTTGTAGATAATTTAATTTAAAGTGTTTGTTAAAATTTATATTAAAATATTGATATATTATAATTAAATTAAAAAAAAAAAAAAAACGTTTTCTATATACAAATATATTATAATTATAATAAATATATATATATACACATAATACAATACAGTATATACATATACTGTAATAAAAAAAAAATTAAAAAAAAAATTTCAACTCCGCACTGTGCGACTGTCTTCGTCAACAGACGGCGCTAGAATGAAAACTGTGCTGCATACTTTTTGTGATAACAGAGCTCTGTTAAATTTAACAGTCTGTTCAATATACAGCGCTGTAAAAATAAATTTTAGAAATCAACTAGCGTATGTTCACTTGAAATGCATGATGTCATAAGTTAGTGCTGCATACTTTTTGTAGTAACAGACGTCTGTTAAATTTTAAACAGGCTGTTAAATTTTAAACAGACTGTTAAGTTTAAGAGATCTCTGTTACTACAAAAAGTATGCAGCACTAACTTATGACATCATACATTTCAAGTGAACATACGCTAGTTGATTTCCAGAATGTATCTTTACAGCACTGTATTTTCAACAGACTGTTAAATTTAACAGATCTCTGTTACTACAAAAAGTATGCAGCAGTAACTCATGATATCATACATTTCAAGTGAACATACGCTAGTTGATTTCTAAAATTTATTTTTACAGCGCTGTATATTGAACAGACTGTTAAATTTAACAGAGCTCTGTTATCACAAAAAGTATGCAGCACAGTTTTCATTCTAGCGCCGTCTGTTGACGAAGACAGTCGCACAGTGCGGAGTTGAAATTTTTTTTTAAATTTTTATTATTACAGTATATGTATATACTGTATTGTATTATGTGTATATATATATATTTATTATAATTATAATATATTTGTTTACAAAAAAAAAACTTTTTTTCTTTTAATTAATTATGCTATATCAATATTTTAATATATATTACAACAAATAACTTAAATTAAACTATGTACAAATAAATAACAAAACAACTTATATGAATTAAATTAAGTGTGAATGAACAGTTTTCAATGCATTAATTTGAAACTCTTTTAACACAAATTTTTTTCATTATATAAAAAATGTGACTACTATCCACACATTAATATCAATGATATTCTATAATCGAAATCACATAAGTGACTTATATTGAAAAATTACAATAACGCTCATCCCTACTTTTCATATGTTTTGTCTCACTTTCATGTAAGTGACTCGAAAGTATCCTTAACCATCAGGAGAATCTAATTGGCAGCACTGCTTTGTGGTCATCGCTTTTTGCTCATTTTTGCCTTGCCACAAGTAGAGCTGAATGATAATCGATGTTTGGTGCTTTGATGTTTTTCGATCTTTCTTTAAAAAAAAAATCTATCAAAATCGAAAAGCTCGAACTCGGACTAGTTGTTAATAGTTGTTAATAATAAACAAGAAACTGCCACTCGTTTAGTGTATTTTTATAAATTCTTTGTCAGGCAGCACTAGGTTGCCCAAAAACCATACGCTAAGCGATTACCGATGCATCGACTCTCCAAAAAAGAACCGATGTTTTCAGGAAATGCAAAGAATCGATGAAATCATTGTTGACGTCGGTTTTCTTGCAGCTCTAATCGCGAGTCGCGCGATTCTAATAAATATTTTGCTCAACAAACTGCATAATTTATAAAAATATTAACTAAACGTACGTTCGTGGTAAATAAAATAACGTGAAAGTGTACATTTGTTTGTGGCACACAACATTATCGTCGGTAGTGAAGCAAGAATCTCACATACCTCCCTGTCGTGTGTGGTTGAATTGTCGGAAGGGGCGGCTGTGCACAGGTTCATTTTATTGCAACTTGCATACGTCGCGCGGATTATGTCATTTACTTTGAGAAATAATTAAATTGAAAACATGTGAATGTTATAAGCGAGCGTTTAGAAGCACAAATAAAACAATGTAGACTGTTTACTTAAAAATGGCTTAGTAGTTTTAGTATATAATATATTTGCGTCGCAATACGTCGCACCCCGCCCCCTGGGGCCGTGAGCCATAATGCTGCAATTGGGCTTTCTGAGAAAGTAAGAAAACACCATTTGCTAAAGCTAAATATCCCAGTTAAAAACACAAATCAAATCAAATCAAAATCAACAAAATCAAATGGCAACATTTAATGCAACCGCAACAACAAACTCTGCGAATGTTTTGAGTTCCTCAGTCGCTGCTGCAACAGCGACATTTATAGTGCCCTCCACCACAACGACTGCAACAGTCGCTACAACGCCTCTGCAACTGGAACCATTCGGTGCTATATCCGGACACACACCATTCGTTAATGCTGCAACGCCCCTGCATCATCATCAAACGAATTCATCAACTTCCAGTTATACGTTTTTGCAAATCAAACGTGAACCTTGCCAAGTTTCTGAGATTAGTTCTAACAATTGCAATTTGCAACAACAACACCAGCATCATCATCATCACCACCACCAACAACATCAAACGGCATCAGCGTCTCTAACGGCTACGGGCGTTGGTACTGTGTCGTCATCTTCCGTCACAGCATCAGCATCTTCCAAGACTATGTCTTCATCTACGCTCACAACTTTGGTAAAAATTGAAGCATCATCACCCAAAGTTTCCGATATGGATAAACAATCGACGCTTAACGCATCTTTATCTACAACCGTACCAACAATGGCCGGCACTAGTAAGTTCACATAGTTGCAAATCTTATCTTTATTGTGTGTTCGTCACACAGTTTTACTTTTTTAAATTACAGGCAATTCTGTGCCCATTGGCATTGCAGTAGCACGTAAACGTCCACAAGAATCTTCCAGTGTAGCACTTAATAGTTCGACGGCAATGCCGCTGCAACAGTCTTTGAATAAAGATATGAACTGTTTTGGCATAAGAGTTGCCGATTTAGGTAAGTGATTTATTTCAATGATCTCTTAAGTTTCTAACATAAAATTAATTTTGAACTTAAAGAGCATATTTTGTTTGTGTGTATTTTTTTATAAATTTTCAATTCCAAACATTAACACATAGAATTAAACCAATTGAAGACTTAGGTTCAAATTCCGACACTAACCTCTTGTACATAGGTACCGAATGGGGTGGGTGGTGTCAGTCACTGCTCATTAAGAGGGTAAATATTACATAGTGTGTTTCCTTCATTTCCCCCTTTTTTTTTTTAATATTAAAACGTAAATATCACGCTGATTGCGCATTGAACCTCCCCTAAAAATCATGAATCAGAAGCACCGCGAAAAATTCTAGTGTGGGTGACTGACTTGACTGCCTGACGGTCTCACTGACTGACTGATGGGCGTTTGGTGAAGTTCACAGCCACTTGGGTCGGTGTTCTTCCTGTGAGTGAAGGTGGCATGTGAATACGAACAAAGACAAGGGAAATCCTATTAGCACAAGGGATGCTGGCTGGCTTATGCTGCCACTGTCGCTGCTGCTGCGCTCTTTGCAACATGATACAGTTAAGTGGTTTGGGTATGTGACCATATGGCAAAAGCAAGTCTCCCTTAGTTTTTCGATCTATTTTTGTTTCGACTTTAATTATGAACGCTGCTAAATTTTCGAATAATGTTTGAAAATTACATTTAAACAAGATACGCGATTACCGATAAAAATTATAGTTTATTGGGAAATTTTCTAGTACCAATTTGAGTGAAAGGGCGCATTTAGCTAACTTTCGTTTGATGTATTGTCCCTTGGCAAGTCAGATTAAGTTCCTTGTACGACAGCAACGACAACAACATCAACAGCAACAACAAAAGCAATGACAAGTATTGCAAGTGCAAGTGAAAGCATCAAATGCATAGTTCAAGGACATTGCAATACATTTCGTATACACACACAGCGTTTATTCTCATGTACATACACGCATTTACATGTGCACTTACACAAACACTTGCGAAGTTGTAAATTTGTATGCAACTTACCAAAAAATAAAAATAATTTCAAAAGTAAGAAAACGTTGAAGTGGAAACACATTTGATAAATTAAATAAGCGATAAATAAATATAAGTTCGATTGTGTATTGAATTTTTTATTTTGGTGAACTTTTAACGAAAACAAAAGTTCTAGAATTTTAGTAAATCAGTTGAACAAAGTTTGTGTGTGTTTTTGTTTTTAATTAAAGTTATTGAAATTATTCTAAAATATGAAAGTGTTTAAATCAATAAAACGATTTGAGGTTTGTTGTTAAGCAATTAAATCAAATCAATTATTATTTGTTGGTAATAATACTTTGACTATAACTATAACTCTTTGTCTTTGGCTTTAATAATTTATTGTATATTAAAACTTTCAGGTGGTGTAGGCACGGGCTGCGGCAATATTTACTTCACCGGCAACGGTGATTTGATGACTAGTTCAGCAACAGCTGAGGAATTGGCGCTCAGTGCAGCGGGCGTGCAAAATGTGAACCGCGCGCCTTCGACGTTCTGGCCGTACCAAAGTGAGTCGCATTTATAACTGCGAATTAGTGCTCAACTAATTTTTGTTTTTCTTTCGATTTTGGTTTATTTCTTAAAAACCCATTCCAAATCATCTTCTGTTTCTGTTGCGAGTAGATGCATTACCCATTGAATCAGTGATTTCCATGTCGCCCGCAACAGTGGGTTTGCAATACTCACGAGACGCAAGTCGCGGTCAGGTGGTCCTACTGCCCGCAACTCCTGCTGCGTTAGGTAAGTTTCGCTAACAATGGCACTCATAACATATGCGCATCAGTCGGATGACCATGTACTGCACAGTTACTGTTCCGTACATGGTTGTTCAGTGCAGATGCCTGCTCATGCGCTTATCCAAAATTGTCTGTTAACACTATATTATATTTTCGAATTCGCTTAAACTAATTTATGCTTTTATCACTGTGCTTCTTCCATGCCTACATCCTAAATGACCCGTAAACCCCAATCAATAAATCAAACAAATAATCAACCAACCAACCAATCAATCAATCAATCAATCAATGAACAATATTGCAATGCGTAAAAAACAAACGAACATGCTAAACGAATAGGCATATCAAATTTTCCAATCTGTACACCCACAGATCCATTTCAACAGCCTGCAACGGCTTTCGTTTGGCCATCGGCGTACATACCACAGGCCACTGCGGCAACAGCGCCTGCCGCAGCCGCAACAGCACTACAGCCACCGCCGAATTTCTTATTTCCTTCAATGGGCACACATTCGACGTTGAATGCAACGCCCTCGTATGCGACTTCGTTGCAACTGTACTTAGCCGCAGCTGCTGGCAGCTCATCGCTCTGTCAGCATACAAATCAGCAAACAAACACCAGCAGTACAAGCACAACCAATTCCATCAATTTAAGTCTAGGCAACGGTGCCACTAGCAGTTGCACCAGCAGCAGTAGCAGCACCAGCTCACGCTTCTTGAGCCTAGCGCCGGCGCCACAAAATGGCAACGATTTGTCTTTAATGCTGCCCAGACAAACGCCGTCAAAACAATTGCCCATTGCGCCGCTACTGTTGCCGCCAACGGCAATGAAAATCGAAGAGTATAACTCAACAGAATTTAAGCATACGACAATGGCCACACATCAGTTGCCGCCGCCACAGACGACGGCGCTCAATTTCGAGACACGCGACAAAACGACAACAACAATGACCGCGACGACAAATTTGCTGGAATTACAGCAAAATGTTGCTCAGCAGGCTTTGAACTTGGTGCGCTTGCCAACACCACCGACATCGGCAACAATCGATTCGGTTGGCCAGCAGTCGCAACAAATTCTGTTCCAAGCTGGCACTCCTGTACAAACGCCAACACTACTTAATCTCTCCGCTGCAACAGCGACGGCACCGTCAATTGGTCCTCTAACGCCAGCACCATGTGACGATGGCGCACTGAATTTCAAGATGACAACACCGTTGACACCACCACAAATAGTTATTGGTGTACCGCGTGTCAACACACTAGTGTCAGGTGGGCCGCCATCGTTGCCGCAAATGCAGGATGTTAATATACAAACTGATACGCCAGTTTGTAGTGAAGACGAAAGTTCGTCTTGCCCATTGTCGAATGTGGTACAGCAGATGGCCCCCGAATCGCCCAAGCCCATTGAAAATGCCGAAATGGAGGTCTTTGAACATGCGCTGCCGTTGGAATTGACTAAATCCAGTGAAAATGTTAACGAGTGCCATAATACTCATGTGACTCATGCATATGGAATACCAGAAACCCAGGCATCACCTGCTATAGAGGCGGCCCAAGTGCCGTTAGAACAACAACGCCCGGCAGAGGATCTGACTGGTCTTGAGTTGTTGTCAAATATAAGTACCAATAGCACGTCATTTGTTCGTGTCAAACAAGAGCCGCAAGAACAATCTGAACCAATTACGGAGGCGCCTTTGCCGATTGTTTCAACAATGCCGCAACAATCAGTTGATATAATGGCGCCAGTGGAACCACTGGGTGGTTTGAATTTGCTTTGCGCCTTGGCAGAGCAACGCATACAGGAGGAAGAAGTGCAGGGTAGTTTATTTGCAACGCCTTCAACACGAACACCCACACCACCTGACACCTCTTTAGTACCAAGTGCTCTTCCACAACCCATAACTCCAACCTGTTTTGCATTTCCTCCACAAACGCAGTCTCCAAGTTTCACCTTAGTGCAACCACTCCAAAATGTACCATCTCTATTCCCATCGATGGAAGGTATTGAGCTGCCAACCACATCGGGATTAAATGGCGGCGAACAATCTAGTGTCAGTACTCCAGTGAAACGCAAAAAGCACAAACATTCCAAATCATCGTCCAGCGCTTCAGATAGTCGACGGTCCACGCAACGTTGCAGTAAAAAGAACAAGAAGAAACGCAAACATAAACAATCCCCTTTGTCCCCTAACGAATTGGACATTAACGACGATCAACTGCAAGTGGAATTACGGAGTGCCTTGAACACAATTGATCCAAGTTATAAACGACTGGGACAGTGGCCCAATCCACAACAGTTATTCAATATAATGGAGAGCAATATGCGTATGCGTTTGGCGGACATAAATCGGCAATATCAAAAGAAGAAACGAAAGTTGGATGAGATGTCTAAGCACAAGAAGAAGAAAAAATGCTCAAAATTGACCCAACAACTACAACAACTACAACAACCACAACAACAGCAACCACAATTGACACTGACGTCCTCATTGTCGTCGTTGCACACTGGCAGCGCTTTAGGGTGAGTTTAATCATATACCTCAATATAATCGAACTAGTTAACGATGACATATTTAATTAAAATTTTAGAACATCATCACCATTGCGCGATTATAAATTCTCGACCTTCTCAATAAGCAGTAGCGGTCCCAGTACGAATGGTTTGAGCATGGGTAGCACTTCATATTTGCAGCCATCCAGTTTTCTACGTTTTCAAGACAAAACTCATGCATTCCCACCACCTCCAACGGCTATGACAACGTCGAAACCGACAAACAGTGCCAATGATGCTGTGCCGAGCACGTCAACATCATCTTTTGTGCGTTTGGAGCCAAGTGCACTTGACGCGGCAAATAATCGTTGCACGTCATCGGCAGGAAATGGAATTGTTACGTCTTCAACTGCGAGTTCAAGAATTGCGCACAAACATGCATCGACAGAAAAATCTCTACAAAAACACCATGCTAGCAAGGAACGAAAACTCATGGCTTTATCAAGAGCAACAACGCCGTCAACTACCACTTCTACCAATACCACTATCGTAGCTACTATGCACCAGTCTAATCACTCAATGACTGCAAATGCTGCTGAGAATGGCAAATTGAATGTCAAACCCAACAAACCCAATCCGTTTGACAAAGAGCTGCAGTTGACCAACGAACATTTGTATTGTGAGGAGACGCGTGTGCTGACCGATATGGGCGGGCTTTTCTACGCTGGCGTTATGAAACCACTGCAACCACCGGATGTATATGCCGTGACACTGGATGGTGAACGTGGCAACAAGTCGCACATTATGTCGCGCGAAGAAATTCTTAAGGATACCGTAAGCAGATTCGTGATTTTCAATTAAGCAAATAAAATAATGTTGGGGTATGTCTTAACTTTCTTTAGATACTTGAAGTATCGCCGAAGAGCGTAGATAGTGTGCCTGTTGGCACACGGTTGTGCGCTTATTGGAGTCAACAGTACCGTTGTTTGTATCCAGGGCGTGCAATTGAGTCAGAAGTTTTGGATGACGGCGCAGTTGCGCATGATTTTGTCAGTGTGGAGTTTGATGATGGTGACAGCGGCAGGATCCGCTTACAAAATATACGGTTATTGCTAAGTGATTACCCGATTGTAGGTAGGTTGCTCTTACGTTAAATGACTGTAAATTTGTTTTCTTTTGTTTTGTTTTTTTTTCTAGTGATTATTATTTGATATCATTTATTTCTTTTCTTTGCATTATGTTAACGAACACGCAACACACACAGAGTACAACGATAACCCCCTCTACTCTTTAGGCAAACAAAAGAAAACGGCGCTTAAGGCCGATGAGCACAATTCCTTATCAGGCGATGACCATCACAGTCATCACGGTTTTGCAATGAGCAGCGATAATACAACGTCCCTGGCCGCAACAATGGAATTATTCACACAGAGAAGCGAAAAGAAACGTCTTAAGAAAAGCCTCAAAAAGAAAACACAAAATGATGAAACAGCTGCGGATGCTGCTATCGAACCGAATGACACTGGCGTCGCTAATGTCGCAGCGTCGGGTGATGGCAATGATAGCAACCGCAAGCATCATAAGCACAAGAAGCGAAAGAAGCACAAGAAGCATCATCGTAAAGTGGCCGAGGCAGAAAATCAAAACTATTTGCGTACTTCTGATGGCTCAGGGGCAAAAGCGTTTGTTGGCAAAATTGAGCTAGAAACACAGGATGATAACGACAATGAACAATTGAACGATGAAAATCTTGCTGAAAATGAAGAGACACTTGCCGACAATGATGGTGCTGATGACGCTGATGAAGCGGATGAAGCGGATGAGGAGCCGGAAGTACCAGCAGTACGACGTGTTGCGTCATCAATCAAACAAGAAACAAGTATTGCGTCAGCTGTAGCGCCATCAGCTGCTGCTACTATTAAAGTGAAAACAGAACAATTAGACATGGAGGAAGAGACAACTTCAAATATGATGTCTGAGGTATCTGATGAGGTATGACACATAGTTCAGTATTTTGTATGTAAATATGTTTAATTTTTTTGCCTTTTTGTAACAGGCTAAGGGTGATGAAGTAGTTGAGCATATTAACGCCAAAGGTAGTAGCAAAATTGCTGCCTTTCTACCTGAGCGGCAATTGTGGGGTTGGTTTGGCACCGCTTACCGGAAGGCGGGCGTTAAGGGCAGAGCCAGAAAGCAATTTTACAAAACAATCAAAAGGGGCAAAGAGACAATTTCTGTAAGTAGTAAAGAACTTTCTCGATTCAGTACAATATATATAATATAATTTGATTTATTTGTTCAGGTTGGGGATTGTGCAGTATTTTTATCCACTGGCAGACCAGATCGTCCATACATTGGTCGTATCGAGTCTATGTGGGAAACAACATCTGGCAATAAAGTAGTGCGCGTGCGTTGGTTTTACCATCCCGAGGAAACGTCAGATTGCCCGAAACTTAAATATCCGGTAAGAAATATTTATTTGCAAATAGAAAAAAAATATAATTTTATAATATCTGCTGTTTTTTATAGGGTGCCCTTTTTGAGTCACCACACGAAGATGAAAACGATGTCCAGACAATTTCGCATCGTTGTGAGGTGCTCGAATTCTTGTGTTACTTTAATAAATTTGGCGTTGACTCAAAGCAATATCAATCAATATACGATAACAATGATACATATTATTTAGCGGGATATTATAACCCAAGGTTATTAGTCCTAAAATTACAAGACGATATTCCAACTCTCGAAGAGCTGCAAAATACTACAGATGTTTAAAGGTAGACTTAAATACACACACACACACACACACACACACACACACACACACAAACACACACACTTAAACCCACAATTATATATATATATATATAAATATATTTTAAAATGTATACAAGATGATAATCCAAGTAAAATATTAATGTATTGTACTGTACGAGAGGAACATGAACCACATATATATACATGCATACATTTACATACATATTATTTCTATATTACAAAAAAAAAAAGAAAACTTTAAAAAAAAATATTTTTAAAACAAAAGAGAGAGAAAAGGAACTAAGAAACTAATATGTAATGTGTAAGTCTTAAAAATGTGTAAGTCTAAAAACAAACAAAAAAAGAACAGAATTAAAAGTTAAAAGAATGCCTAAATGTAAATGTTGCAAATATCAGAAGTTAAAAGTCTATGTTGAGATGATGCTGATGCTAATAATGATGATGATTATTAAATATGTAAAAGCAGTAACGATGTGGTATATGTGTATGTACATACATATATATGTCGGATGATTATATTTCAGATGAAATTTAAAACTAAAAAGATTTTAAACAACCCATACGGAAACTACTACTATAAATGTAACAATTCATTGTGATAGCAAACAAAACAGATATGTTGAAAACAGATGATAAAAAAAAAAAAATAAAAATGTGTTGTATATTTACATCTCGTTTATTCAAGATTTAAAAAGAATTAAAATATAAAATCAAACCTATCTATAAATGCAATAAATATATAACTTGAGTATTTTCAAATGTTTATGATCTATTGGTGGGATACAATAAACTCTTTATGATTGCTTTTATTTATTTTTCGCTTGTTGTTGAATTCGTGCAAAGGTGTAAAGGTGGTGATTTAATGTATGAGGGTGTCAGAGAAGCAAGAGGGCTTGGCTTAAAAGCTCATTTCGTCGCCAGAGATTAGAATGTGCGTGCGTTGCTAGGTAATAAACTTTTTTGTTTCCGGTTGATTTCGTACCGTTTGGTTGAGTTGAGTTACTTTAGGGCAATCGATTAAACAATAGATAATAGTAAATTTGCATTTTAGCCACGCTGTGTTCCCAACTCCTGTCAAATAATTAAAATAGAAAAAAAAGAAAAAGAAAAACGCTTTTTTCGCACACGACTAAACTGAAAATGAGCAACACGCCAAAATGGTACTGTCGAAACAAGTCGCAACCCATGCACACGTTTGCGGAAATCAGTAAGTTGGGCCTCGAATTACGACGTGTAACAAAACGGATTGTCATTGATGTGAAGGTGGACATCTTTAGTGAGCATGTGAGTTACGCAATCCTAAATTTGTGTTCGACGCTTGAAAGGCATTTGTGCAAATAGGACACCATTTTGGAGGAATGTGAACGCATCGTTGAACTCTATTGGAACCTTAAGGATGAAACGAAGAACAAGGACTTTCAAATGCTTTCGAAGAAGATCAAACGCAGTCCATACAATGCGTTACTCATGCGAAAATTCAACAATATTATGGAGCTTAACGATCGTAGATTTTGCCAGCTAACGTTTGTGCTGAAGCGTACGGTGTGTTTGTTAAAAGCTTTTCGTACATTCGATGTCAAAGTTAATTGGTTTCTTTAATAAGGCAGTTAAGCTACTTGCTGCATAAGTCTCTGCAATCGGAAATGTGGCTCAACTGGGCATTGAGCCTCACTCAGTTGTACAACAAGTGTCGGCGGGTCGGCGAGGATGGTCCTGAAAAGGAGGTGCAAAATCTTGAGGATCAAGCGGCTGGAGTAGGTGAAGCTGAGCCGAAAGTAGCTGTTGGCAAGAAGCAAGAAATTCATGCGAATGTCTGCAGTAATATGTTTCCAGGTTTACTGATGGCCCTCAAACCTATCGATTTCTCATTTGTGCTTCAGGTGAGCTTCGAATTTGTTTTTTGTATGGTATATTTCTCATTATGGTGTCGCTAAGTAGCTTGTGGCACAACCACGCGTTGAACAGAATGCACTCGATTTGGTCTTCGGTTTGTTTAGCATGGGCGAACAGGACGCTTGGCGCGACAATAATGAGTCAAATTGCTCAAGTTTGGAAATTTTGCGCACATTGAATGTGTCCTTTGTGGCCGGCGCCAGTTGTAGTGGCGGTGAGTATCAGCAGTATTATGATTCCACGCAGGACTTTAAGGCTTTGCCAACTGAGGATGTCAACAACGTCGAACCAAATCAGAGTCTACGTTGCAGACACACTGAGAACTTTTTATACAAGGAACGCGCCTTTATAGCTCAATTGATTGCCAAAGCCAACGAGATTTGTCCGACCATCTTTGGTACGTTGGCGTTTGAGTGGATTATTTCGCTTGAAATCCCAAAATTGTTGTATTATAGACTCAGCCAGAGGCGCCAGTAACGACTTGAACATTTACATAGTACGTGGTCTGCGACTGCTGTGGTCATATGTGGGCATTATCTTGGATCATATACTTTTGTGGTGGATTGACACGCCCGTTTCGTGCTACAGCCTGACACATATTGATTCAATACGAAGTTGGCTCTATCATCAAAGTGTTAATGGTGCCTAACTACCTTTCAACACTTCAATATCTTACAAATATCTTTTACAGATGTACCCGAACCAGTCTATTCTACATTACGCGGAATTGGTGAAATTTTGACCGGTTTCGTTTGCAATAACATTTGGGATCAACTATTTCGTCTCACACTCATATCGATGAACTCATCTAAACGTTTGGTTGATCATTGTCTGGATCAATATCGAGATTCGCCGAAGAATGTAAAATAGAGATTTAAGCCAACAAAAAATTTTGTTTTTTAAATCTTCACTTAATTCTTTAGGAAAGTGGAACACCGACGGGCGCTGTTTGGCTGAGCGTCTTCTCGAATTTAGTAAACTTAAGCAATCAGTACTTTGTCAATACGGACGTTCATAACAATTCGAGCCTACTGCCAGTTGCTGAACAAATACCGATACTTCATCGGCTTGGTAATGAGATAAGCTCACATAACCACGCGTCCATATTGTATCCATCTTTTACCATTTTTGTAGATCATTCGATACATTCAATGCGCCTTTGGGTCACCGAACAAGCAAAGCTACTCTGCTGTGAGTGGAAAATGGATCGTTTCTTTCAGATACTTGAACACGATGTGAGATTGTGTTTGCGTACTTTTGTCACATTTAAACTGCCAAAACTCACTGCCGATCTGACCGATATACTGATGTTGGTCTGCGTTGCTTTACGCACAAAATTAATTGCAGAAGTCAATGCAAACGTTGATAAACTGAAGAAAACTACCGATGAGTGTGTTCAGATACTTTCCGCCGTGTGTCGCGTACTCAGCTTGGCAAACTTCACGCTTTGCTTTCCGCCGCCCGCCTACTGGCAACGCAATGTCTATAACAATGAGGAGAAAAGTGATTACGTTGGCTATGTGCTGGATAACATTTACTTGCCCACAATCAAAGCGACAAAAGATCTTGTCATTTTGAAATTGATATTGAAGCTGATTTGTGAGGCTTGGCTGGATTTCATTTACCAGAGAAGGATACGCTTCAGTGTGAACGGTGCCGTGCGTTTGCTCAATGATTTCGACGATGTACGCGATTGGATACTGAGTTGCATACTGCTTGAGGATGACGAAAGTTATAAGGAAAAGTTAAGTAATCACGAAGTGTTGCGCATGTGCAAAGGCGTGGGTAAAATACTATTACGCAAGCCGGAAGACATTATCTCCATAACACATTCGCCTAAGTTTGACAAAAAGTCACGTGAGTAAAAACAGCTTCTTCACAGCTTGTTTGTGAGACAAATAATTAAATTTTACAGATGATGGTGCCGCTCAAGAGACTCAGCTACCTTCGGAGATGTTCGTGTCCAATCAGAAGCATTGGCTACAGTTGCGTGCCAGCGGCGGCAATGGGTTTCCTTTACTGAATCTATGCTGTGGCGACGCCACAATGTGAAGACAAAGCCATGTTGTCTTGTAAAGCTTTACAAAGTTTATTTTGTCACAAAAAATGCTTTAAAAAATTAAAGAAATTATATAAAATACCATAAGATCAATATTGGGGACTTTATAGTTAAAAAGTAAGTGTAAGTTGTTGCTGTTGTGTGGCAATTTCGTGTGTCGGTTCGTACGACCTAAGCGGGCACTTTGCGACTAATAATTTTCACAAGTTCATCGATGCGTTCACTTTTGCCGGTAAATTGTTTTGGATGTGGGCCAATCATTTGAATTATAGCTGCCACATCCGGCGAGACCTAAATAACAATGAACAAGTAGTTGATGAATGATTTCAGCATTAGTTGTCAAAAAGAAACTAGTTCAATGTGCCGATCACCGATAATTACCTCAAGAAAACGTGCCAACGCCTTTAAAGTGCGGAAAATCTGTTCTTCATTGGGACTACTTTGGAAGAATTCTAGAATCGCCATGGCCAACTCAACGGCAACATCGTCAAAGACCTGAAAGCGCATGAAAAGTCGAGCCAATGAAGTACATTGTCTCTTTAAAGTATTGAAATACATACAACAGTCTTGACTTCTTTGATGGCAATATTGTATAATATCATTGAACCAATATTCTTCAGTTGTGGACAGTTGGACAATATGCAGTGTACGGCAACCTTTGTGGTAACGCGTATATTTGAAATTGTTCGACCATTATAATCCCACTCGGAAATATATAACAGCCATTCGGAGGGACTGACGTTCTCAAACAAATTGCACATCTAGAGAAAAACATTAGAAAAAACTTTACATCCCCACAACTTGTAGTGGCTACTCACAAACATCGCCCAGGCCTGTTGTTCTTCTGGTGTGTGCTTGTCAATATCCTGTGCAAAGTTCATCAATGTGTGATCCCGTCGGTCTTGATGTAATATGATTATGACATCGTCCTTTAATGCCGCAAAGGCCAATGTGCGTATCAAGTGTATTCGCGTGTCCGGCGAGAATGATTGTTCCCTCAGTACACGCTGCACGAACACCAGAAAATTGTCACCCAATGCCCACGAACCGTCATCTTCGATCAAATACTGATGCAGTTCTTCCATAGCGACTTCTTCCTCTTTGTAGATTTTACCATCCAATAATTTGACAAGACATTCGAGCTCAGTCTTTATCTGTACAAATAATTATTAAAATGAAGTTTTGTATGCAAAATCGAAGTTTTACGTTTTTTTTCAATTCTTTCACATACATTGATGTCTTTTAAGACCAACGCTGGCTCACGCGGTACTTCCTTTTCCTCAGTGGATTTGGAACGTTCTTTGCCATTTTCGCGCTGTTGTTGTTGCTGTTGTTGTTCGGCTGCGGCGTCTGACATGTTTGGCTAAAAATAGTCGTGTGTTGCTTAAACAATTTTAATAAATACATTTTTCAATAAAAATATTCTTTTCCGTATCTTTTCATTTTATTGGTTCATTCCTTGGCAGTTGAATGAATCATTGTCGAAAATATTACCATTTATTACACTTTTAGACACCAATTATTTGTCCATATAAAAACTCAAAATTATTTTACTCATTTGGTCATTTGTTTATTTCAATTTGAGCACTTCTTTTTGTGCATAAAAAATGTAGCAAGAATTTGAAAAATGTTTTTATGTAAACAATTTTTTTAGTGCCGGCGGCGATTTTTGAAACTATATAAAAAATTTCAGAATATTTACATGAATTTCAGAACTTAAAAAATTTTTAAAACCCAAAATAGACGCGATATTTTTAGTCTAAATAGAAGGAAAAAAACAGACTACACAAAAATCAAAAGCGAAACGCACACGGCAAATGCAATGCGATATTGAAGCAGAAAGTAGCTGATTTTAATGCTATTCTTAGCGTTTACTTAGCACAGTTAGTGTATTTAATTATGCATTCAATTTGTAACATTTATTGTTTAAACGGAACAAGATTGACTTTTTGACTCACATATTTTTATTTTCGTTACAGTGACAAACAAATATTCTATGCAATTTCTCTTAATTTTTTTTCTGGTTTTCGATTCTCGGTGATCAATACTAAGAACAATCAAATACGTATTGTTTTGTTGTTTGCGTAAATATTTATAAGTTTTTTGTTTTCTTTCTTATTTTGCTTATGTTGTTCCAATTAATGCAGTTTTTAAACAATTTTCGACAGCGTCACAACGTGCGAACAAAAGAACGATTACCGATCTCAGTGAAAACCGTTTCGAAATTGCCGCTGAACATGCCGAAAATTCCTGTCGAAGCGAGAAAACTGTTCCGAAATTTTCATATATGTATGTGTATAAGTAGACTCTTTCTTTCGTGTCGCTTTATAAATAGACGACGTTAGGCGACGCAATATGTGAAAGTTTCGGTAGCAACAAAGGTAAAGGTAGACAAGTTGAGCGGAACTGTCATGGTTGACGTCGTTGTCACTGTCTCTATTAAATGATTGACAAAGGATCAAGCAAAGAATAAACCTAAGAAAAAAGTAAAAACGGATAAACTTTTAACTATAATGTTTGCAAAATAAGAAGGGGGGGTGGTGTTTTTGGCTATGTGACACCGGCGAGCGCAGACAATTGGCAATCTAGTCTGTTAGCTTATAGTGCCAGGTTATCCATAGACAGCTAGTGATGCGCATAGCTATCCTATCCAAAGCTATTAGGCAATGTGTCGGCAAAGGGGTTGCCCTAATTTAGGGAAATATTACTCTTCTGTCTATACATTTCTGGGCTTCCCCTAAGGGCAAAATTCACTATTACCAGAAAAAGAACAAAGTGGCAGCACTTGACGTAGCCGTTGTACCGTTACACAGTGGTGGCTAAAAAATTGATTGCCGTAGTTGTAATATCAAGTTAAATTTTCATGCAGCTTATAGAATGCTGATAGAAACTACAAAAATTAAAAATAAAATTAAAGAGTTTTCAAAAGAGATTTTTTTCTGCTTAGTCTCTTTAACAAAATAAAAATAAGGCTATCGAAATATCGTAGCGTAAGTGTTATATATTCTTTATTCTCTTTTGCGTGTTTAAATTATTTCCATTTATAAATTAAAGCCACACTAAAGAGATGTTGCATTTACTAAGAATGAAAATTGATTGCGAAAAAAATTGTGTTATTCCTGTTTTCTGTTTCTGATCCTTTGAAAAACACAAAAAGCAATTACGAGTTAACTGCAACCAAAACACATTTTGTACACAGCGGGAAGTCCTGTCATTCTGAAAGCAACAAGTGTGCGCCGTTACCACAAAATGTTTTAGTTTAAAAGCCTGTTGAGGGAAAGACGCAACAAATGGCGACGCCCGCCATGTTGACCAAGGACCGTTAAAAGTTTCAAGCCTTGCTAATTGCGCGTTAAACGTCGACCAAGTCAGTCGACCGAGTCCTGTTAAGTGCTCTCAATCAAGTTTGAACTGAAATCAGAAGATTTAGGACGAAAACAGTTGACAAAATGAAAATAGCATTGAAAGTTTATATTTGGCTGCCATTTTTTGTTGTGTGTCTATTTTGTGTGCACGCCTCATTGGAAACGGAAAATAATGATGTGAGTTTAACGGATGTGAGTGATTGACAGAATTTAATAAAAGGCATTAAATAATATTATCTCTTTTGTAGCATAAATTAAGTGGCGTCATACAATGGAAGTACGAGAAGCGTCCATTTTGCAACGCTTTTACAGGTGAGAATTGCGAAGTGTTTCTTAAATTTCCAAGTTGGATAAGTAAATTATTGTATTTAAAACATAAACCAAAAAAATATCAGGTTGTGGTCGTAAACGTACTTCCTATCCTTCATATCCGCCATTTTCGTTGGTTAAACGCAATGACATCGAAGACAAGCCCTACAACAATGAGTACCTATCCGAAGGATTGAGTGATCTGATCGATATCAATGCTGAGCCCGCTGTCGAAAATGTGCAAAAGCAGATCATGTCACAGGCAAAGATTTTCGAGGCCATTAAAGAAGCGAGTAAGGAAATCTTTCGACAGAAGAACAAACAAAAATTGCTCGAAAGTGAATTGCAGCAACAAAAACTGAATGAACGTGAAAAAATATAAATGCAATATGAAAAAAAGTTGACTTGAAAATGTCGTTGAACAAAAATTCTTATATTGTAAATAAATAATGAAAACATTTGCGAGCATTAAAAAAATACTATGTTGTTAATGATAATATTGTTTACATTTTTGTTTGATTTCGATTATGACACTTTATTAATTATGCAATTTATGGTGATAAAATGGTTAATATTTTCGCTATCAGACAATTATCATCAATTAACTATTTGTCAAATAAATCGTAAGTGTTTAATACTAATTTGCACCCTAATTTATAACTCTCAGACAGATAACGTATTTCTCGTATCTGGTTTATTATTAGATTTGGTTTTGCATTCATTAGTAATTGACTTTATAATAGTGCCCCCATATTTGTAGCAATAATTTACGTTAATTAGCCAATTCTCTTAGAGAGACGTACTTTGACGCCTCCTTTCGGAATTATTGCAATCGAATGATTGTCAATTTCGATTTCGCGTTTTTCCATTATTTCGATTTCAAAATGTTGCAAAACTTTCACAATCGCTAATTTAGCGTTCACACGACCCATGCGTTGAGCAATGCAGATTCGGGGCCCCTCGCCAAAGGGCATGTAGGCATGTGGATTGTAATTGCGATTGGACTCGAGGAAACGTTCCGGATCATATTTGTCTGGCTCGGGGAAGTTTTCAGGATCACGATGAATGCCAAATAATGAAATGATAATGGGCGTGCCTTTCTTGATGATTAAATCAGTATCGGGTATGTTGTAGTCTTGGGTACATTCACGATTTAGAATTGGCAGTCCAGGATACTTTCGTAGAGTTTCTATAAAAACAGATTGTAAAATATTTTAAGTTGCCTTTTCAATGGATTTGTAGCTCACCCTGCATACAAAGTTCCAGGAATTCCATTTTATGTAAAGCTTCATAACATATTTTGCCATCATGCGCTGCTAATACTTCATCCACTTCATTCTGGACGCGCTTTAGTAGTTCAGGATACTGTGCTAGCTCGAATAAGGTAAATGCTGCAGTCGACGCCGTGGTCTCCTGCCCAGCGATGTAAAACAACACAGCCTGAGCTGTAATTAACTCTAAGGATATACCTTTTGCTTGGCCTAATTTGATTATATTGTGAAGAGAAGTTTGTTTAATATATAAATGATTATCATGTCATATTTACCATTTGTATGCTGAGCATGCCAGTTATCGTCATCTTCATTGATTTGACCTGTATTTCTTAATTGCATGAGCAATTGCAACATATCCTTACGCACAATGTTGTGTTTCTCACGATATTCGATGGTGTCCTTGACAATGTCGCGTAAGCCCAAGCCAACATCATTCTTAAAGCCAATAGTGAAAAGGAACTTTGCAATGCTGGAAAAAGTCATGAAAAATTACAACTGAAAATAGAATAAGCATTCCCTGAGTGAGAAAGGACTCACGCTGGAACGAAAAAGATAAGAAGGCCAACTATGGCACGGAATTTGTTGTTTCGCCGTGCAAGAGATATCACGGCTTTGAACTTATTGTCCGGGTTTTTGTAACTGTTAATCTCCAGACCGAAAATCGTTGAAGCAATTACATCAATGGCATAGCTGTAAGCAGGATAAATGTGTATCTTCAACACTTTTAAATATGAACTTGAAATAGGTCCCTTACGTTGTGAAAACCTCTTTTAAATTTACTTCAGTGCTGCCTTTTTCGGCCAGTAAACTTTCGATGTGTTTCACCATTTTGTCGCCTATATCATCGGATGTGGCAAACATGCCCTTTAACTTGCCAGATGTAAAACATGGTGACAATTTGCTGCGCATCGAACGCCAACTTTGACCACGAAGCGAGAATAAACTAGCCGACAGCGGATCATTCTTCTCATCAACATAAACACCACGATCATGAAAACTGGCAAAGTCCTGTGCCAGGACACGACGCGCTAATTCAGCATCGCGTACTAAAATCGCCGGACGAAAAAGCAAATAGATGCCCAAAAAGCGTTCCTTGCTCCTCAAATAAACATCATGAATGGCCATGCCCATGCTCTTCTCTTGTTTGGTGACGCTCTCCAAGCAGCCAAACGGTATCTTAGAGTCATCGTCATATGGAAAACCGTGTCGCTGCCAGTATGTGTACTGATTTTTAATGTAGTAGTAACCAAGTGCCAACAGAGTTCCAATCAAAATTAGCAACAACATATCGGTATTTAATCAACAATTATTTGTGTTCAATAAACGACGACTTCTATCAATGTGGCGCCTGATACTACTGATTCAGCATTTTTTGGGTATTGCTTTATAGCCAAACGTTAAATAAAGGCAGACAAATACGCATTTTAACTAAATATTCAATACAGAGAGCGCGAGATAAGTAAACATGCACTGTTGTTGATAAACGACAAAGTTGTGAAATTGTTTGCGGATTAGTTGAATTTCAACAAAAGTTGTTTTCATTGCCTTGGCCACTTGATAGCTAAAATAGTCTGTGAGTTCTCAACAGTTTGTAATCTAATTGTTTGTTATTAGTAAGCGCATTTAATTAAAAATAATAATTTTAGCATACTCGTTTATTTAAACGGTCATGTGCATGGTGCTGTGCAAATCGAGAATGTATGAATGTCTCAAAAAGAGGTGTGACGGACGTCACAAAGTATATCTGCTTCACTGTTCCTGGTGTGGAATAATTTCAAAAACTTGGGTTAAATTTGAATTAATTGCAATCAAAAAATGTGCGTGGCATTGATCTGAAACCCTACAACATAAATTTTGTGACAGGGTATATTAAAGTCAAACAATTTCGATATGAGTGGTTTGCTTATTTTAAATTGTTATCAATTGAAACATTAATCATTTTTAATCAAATATTAAATCGAAGCGATTAGGAACTGAGCTGGTGAGTCAGCCTTGTTTGTAATTTGTTGGTGAAATAAAAAACATATTACAGTTTGTTAATTTAACAAAAATATTTTATTTGTTCATTTAATAAAGCTTAAGAAGCGAATCTCTCTTACATGTGTGTTGTTTAGTTTCTTTTGGAAAGTCTCACTTTTACACCGCCTTTTGGAATTATTGCAATCGAATGAGTTTCAATTTCAATTTCATGTTTCTCTTCAATTTCAATATTGAAATTTTCGAGAATTTTTGAAATCGCTAATTTAGCGTTCACACGACCCATGCGTTGAGCAATGCAGATTCGAGGGCCCTCTCCGAATGGCATGTAGGCCTGTGGATTGTAGTTGCGATTGGATTCAAGAAAGCGGTCCGGATCATATTTATCTGGCTCGGGGAAGTTTTCAGGATCACGGTGAATGCCAAATAGTGAAATAATAATGGGCGTGCCTTTCTTGATGATTAAATCAGTGTCTGGTATGTTGTAGTCTTGTGTGCATTCACGGTTTAGCAATGGTAGGCCAGGGTACTTACGAATAGTTTCTTAAATTGAGTTTAAGATATTTTTTAATTCGGGATGGTCAGGCGTTAGTTTCATTTATAAAGCTTACCTTGTATGCATAGCTCAAGGAATTCCATTTTTTGCAAAGCATCATAGGTAATTTTTCCACCGTTATTCTTAAGAGTTTCGTCAACTTCCGCCTGTGCTTTTTTAAGTAGTTTCGGATATTGTGCTAACTCAAATATGGTAAATGCTGCTGTTGATGCCGTCGTCTCTTGACCAGCAATATAGAAAATGAATGCCTGGGCGGCTATTGCCTCCATAGAGATGCCTTTCAGTTGCCCTAAAAAGTGATAAGGAAATAAGAAAAAACTTCATTCTATCGTACTATAAATAAATCCAGTACCATCAGATGTTTTGAGACTCCAATTGTTGTCATCATCGTCTATGTTGCCCGTATTATGTAATTGCAAGAACAATTGCAGCATGTCTTTGCGTACAATATTGTGCTTTTTTCGGTACTCAAAAGTTTCCTTTATAATTTCAAGCAAACCATCCGCAGTTTTATTGCGTATATTGAAAATATTTGTTAAAATTTTCGTTACCCTTAAATCGAATCAAATAAAAATTTTAAAAGTAGCAAATATTTATAATGAAAATAAAATAGAAATACTCACGGTGGCACCAAAAAGGAAAACATGAACAACAAAGCGTTCGCAAGTGTATTCTTACGCGATTCCTCAACTAAAACTGTGAACTTATTTTTGGGATTCTCGAAACTGTTGATTTCCAAACCGAAAATGGTTGAACCAATTATGTCTAAGGCGTATCTGAAGAGTTGCAGTTTACATATTAGCAATATAATTTACAAAAACATTATTCGGGTTTAAATAAACACACTTCGTGCATATATCCTTAAGGTCTACTTCCATGTTGCCTTGACTAGGTAAAATAGTTTTCATATATGCGACCATTTTGTTGCCAATATCATCAGACGAGTTAAACATGCCCTTGAGTTTGCCAGACGTGAAAGACGGCGCCAACTTGAGACGCATCGCACGCCAACTTTGACCACGCATTGAAAATAAATTAGCGGAAAGCGGATTTTTTTCTTCGTCAACGTAAACGCCACGATCATGGAAACTTGCAAAGTCCTGCGCCAGGACACGACGAGCCAATTCGGCATCGCGCACTAAAACCGCCGGACGAAAGAGCAAATTGATACCAAGAAAGCGCTCTTTGCTCCTTAGATAGACATCATGAATTGCCATGCCCATGCTCTTCTCACGTTTCACGACGCTTTCTAAGCATCCGTAAGGAAATTTACTGTTTTTATCATACGGAAAACCTTGGCGTTGCCAATAATTGTAACGTTGCCGAACAAAATGCGAGCCAATAAGAAGTAAAAGAACGAAAAGTGCGATAAAAATTATCATTTTTGTTTAATGTAGTAGCGTACAAAGCGTGCGTGCGGCAGTGAAATTCAAACGAGACTGAAACTAGTAATCGTGAGCAAACCACTTAAGTATTTATATGTATTTTTTTATTCAAGTTCAATAAGTAGCAGTACTTACTATTTGATAAGCGTCATAACAAATGAGCAAACGACAGTGAAATCTATTTTCGTTGCGCTCTTTTGGAAATCAATGATTATCATTGAAGCTTTAATTATTTTAATAATCAGTTATGTTTTACACATTAATATTCCGTTAAGATAATTGTTAAAGAAAAACGTTTTTTTTATACATTTATTTATTTCTTACAAAGTCTATAGTTTTGTTCTCTTAATACTTAACTGTAAAAAAAAGTATTTTTTAACGTAGAGAGTAGATTAAAACAGCTTTTTTTTTTAATAAATAAGTTATGACTTATTTAAATGCATGCATTTACCTACAAGAAATAGAATAGAATATGTGCGTATACGCTATGTAGAACAACCTTGAATGAACTATTTAAAAGTAAAAGAAAATCTCTAAGGAATATTACAGAAATTAGTACTTTTAAGCTTTAGCATTGATTACATCGAATTGCAAATCAAACTGCTGATCAAAGCCAATAAGACAGTCAGAAATGAGGTACATTGTTAAAATTAGTCTGCCTCGCCTAGGCGTTGCCTGGAAGCAGAGACGATTTGTAGCACGTGTGCCACGCACAGTGATTCGCTTCATGGCAAGTAATTCGTCATTAGACTGTGAACCAAGGGTTAAGAACCATGCCTCGTTTTTACCCTTTGGATATTTGGGACAATGTATAGAATATACGCTATTAGGTTGACGAGCTGCATTTAGCCGCTGTAGTTCAACAATAAGAGTGTAGTCTTCATTCGCATGTATTTGTGTCCACTGAGTTGCGTCCGAACTATTCGAAAAAATCACACGTGTGTCCTTCATATTGTCCATGTAGCGTCCTTGGATGGATATCTGTACGCTTATTTCAGGAAGATCTTTTATTACCTGCGCGATATATAAAAATATGTATAAATCCATTAAAAAGTGATAATTCAAGTAAACCAAAATAAGTTAACCTTGTAGATTTGTTCTATTTCATGCTCTTCGAAAGCTTCACGCAACGGTTGAGCAAGATATTCATAGTTGGTACGACATAATTCCTTGAGCACGGGCAATGTTATGTAGTCGTAGTTATGTTGTAATTGGTAAAAAACATCAACGTTCATGTTGCTAACATGTGGAAGCGTCAGAAACTCGGACTCGTCAAACCAACGCGCTTGAATTATAGACTGCATTAGCTGTTGAATCACAAGCGTTGTAGACAGCCAGCCACGCTCGGCGGTGTAATCGACCATGGCCTGTTAATATTGAAAAAAGTTTATAAGTTTTGTGAATAACTTGAAGAATTGAAAGAGCTTGTTACCTGCATGACACGTGTTGTATTATCTAGAACTGTCTTTGTATCAGTAAAATAGTCTGCATTTGGCAATGGCAGGCGCGTGAAATGAGTTTGAAGTAGCAGGAATGTCTTTGTGTACGGAGAATCCCAACTCGGCGTTGGTGGACGGAAGCGTACTGTTTGAGCCAATTCCCTGTGCACAAAAACGTCAATAACATGTCTATGGACCTAAAATGGTTTTAACTTACTCATTATATTTGTCCTCATTATGACGGACTGGCTGCTGGTCAAATTCATACGAATCAGCGATGGCCAAGAGTACGTCACGCGTACACATACCCGCTTGAAGATCATTGACAAAGTGCCTCATTGTACGATATGACAAATAATAGAAAGACGATATACGTCCCAAAAAAGTGGGCACAAGCAAGCCATCGCTTTCAACTACACAGGCGGCAGCAGCGAGATCATAGATGACGTGTTCAACCAGACTTGAAAGGAATGCATTCAACTCTTTTGGTTCAACACCTTCCAGTTGGTAATACGTTGGATTACGTAGAAGACGTCGGAAAAAGTATGTCCATGTAAGATAATCCAAAGCTGCCTGTTTGCTCTGCACAGTACCGGCGACAATTTCCGCATTTATGTGCTCGGGCAACACTCCCAGCAGGCTTGATTCCACTGGGAACGGATCGTAAAGGAATTTCTTGTAAAAATTCTTTTTTTCATCATGTACTAATACGACTGCGATGCCTTCGTTATCAAATTGCGGACGCCCAGCACGGCCCATCATTTGGAGTACATCGGTAATGGGCATGTCTACATATTTTTTCACTTTGCCGTCAAAATATTCGGTACCTTTGATAACAACTAGATGCGCAGGTAAGTTTACACCCCACGCCAGTGTAGCCGTTGCAATTAGAATCTGAATTTTTCGATGCAGAAATAGTTCTTCAACACACTTGCGGTCGGGTTCCTGAAGGCCGGCATGATGCAATCCAATGCCAAATGCTAGACAGAACTTTAAATTTGTGTCGCGTATATTCTGCAAAATCAGATCCATTTCATCTTCAGGTAAGTGTAGGAATTGCTTTGGGTTCGCATCGCCGGCTACAAACGTGATCAAGTCAAGTGCTGTGAGGCGAGTTTGGCGACGAGAAGATACAAAGACAATAGTGGGTTCGCATGGTGAATAGGTCCGTATAGCTTGGAATGTTGGACGATTCATTGTAGCCATACGTGGGCAGTAGTGTTTACCTATGATATAAAAGTTCGATTCAATATGTTTTCATTAGATATAATTGCAAAACAAAGAAATCCCACCTGGAAAACCATTTATGTGCACCTGAAGCGGCACTGGACGCACTGATGGTTTAAAGTTGTAGAGACCCATTTTTTTTATACCCAACCAATTGGCGAGATCTTGTGCATTCGCCAGAGCGGTGGAAAGTCCAACAATGCGTATTGAACGACCTGTATGCGATGTTATAAAATTCGTACGTGACACAATTACTTCAATGACCGGTCCTCGATCTTCGCCCAATAGATGTATTTCATCGATCACAATAAGCGCGACGTCCTGTACGTACTCTCGAGTCTGCCACGAACGACTTATACCGTCCCATTTCTCGGGTGTTGTAACAATAATCTGCGATTCCCGAATCGCTTGTATATCGGGCGTAACGTCGCCAGTTAACTCAACAACTTTTTTACGGAGCGGTGAATTCTCAAGGCGTTGCTTCCAATCGCTAATGCGTTCTTTAACCAAAGCTTTGAGCGGCGCTATGTAAACTACTTTGGAGCGGGGGTTTGTATTGAAAGCTCGGAAAATGGCAACTTCGGCGACAATAGTTTTTCCTGAGCCAGTAGGTGCACCAAGTAGGACATTGTTATCCGTATGATAAAGGCAATAGAATATCTGTGACTGTATTGGATTGAAATGTGAGAACTTGTACAGAGCTTCGTACATGGGGTTTTCTAGGCAAGTCACTGGTAATGGTCGTATTGGCAATAATTCAGTCAATGGTGGATGATGTTCAGGTAGAACGAGATGTTTAAATGATAGAGGTACACAATTACTGCTGCCCAACCAAGTGTCGCTCGTAGCGCGTATATAGTATTGAGGTGGAAGTGGTTCTTTAAGCGGAATGGTCATAACCAACTGTTGCGATTTACCACTGTAGACAAACTTACGCGTGACCTGAAATATAAGGTCGTTAGATAAAAATATTTTATTTTTAAGTGGTTAATCCACTATGCACCTGAAATGATTCCGAGTGATAAATAAAATTTGATTCTGGATCTTCAATCCATAGCCAAAAGATCTGACTCGTTTTGCCATGTACACGATCGTTCCAGTTAAAGTTCGCCCAGATGTCAATTTTAATTCGGAGGACTGTACGCGTTATCGGCTGCAGGCTGGCTTCGATGTCCAGCATTGGCAATTCTTGTGCAGAGCGCAATACGAGTTCCGCATTTCGTTCACTACGCAGGATATCTTTAAGCTCTCGCTGTTCCATTTCACGAAGCGTATACACACTTAAGCCGCGACGCTCCAGCTTATCAATAGTTTCCGCATTGATTGTTTTGAACTGTCGCATGTGACTATCGAAGTCCCACTGCTGACGTTCAAACATTTTACAGATTTCTAGCATGCGACCGGCAAGTATGGCGTTGTTGTTTCGCAAGACAATCGAAAATAGAGCACGTGCTATTCGCGCAATGTTTTGTATAATGTACGACAGATCCGATACCAGAGAAAAGGCCTTCACATAGCCATTGGATAAAAATGTTTGAATTAAGATGTTTACCTAAAAGTCATATTATATTAAATTATGTTAAAGCTATAACGAGTTATGTTGTTTATCTTACTTTGCCGCAGACGTTTTCACTGCCTCCAAATGCTTTTAATTTACAATAGGATCTGCGCAAATCATCGAGTTCTTCCATTTCATCGTCACGCACCTTTATCTGTTGGAACTCTTGAGCTTGAGAAATCATGGCTAATATTTCTCCCTCATTCATTACTGGCTTTAACAATTCGTTAAAAGTCTCCACTGTGTCATATTTAATATAATAATGAGATGCTGTGCGACCTAAATCGGTGATGTTCAAGTCCATAGTTCGTTGGTTGAATCGTATCATTTTAGCTTTATCTAGTGCCATAGCCGCCGAGAGAATAAGAATGCGTCGACGTGCTTCTAGTGTGCTGTCTTTTTGTAGTTCTGCATATTCGATGCCATATACAAGTGGATTGATGCGCATTCTCACAAATAAATATGTATAGCTTAACCACTCAATGGCCTCTTCAACATTTGAGATTGTACCCAAACTGATTTCAGCATTGAGATTATCTGCCATGCACTGAATAAAGTTTGATTCGATCGGAAATTGATTTGTTAGTAGCGATAGGTAATGATTTAGTTTTTCGTATGTTGTTATAATGGTTCCGACGCCACTTTTATCAAACTGAGGTCGTCCAGCACGTCCGAAAATCTGCAGTACGTCGAGAATACCCAAGTCAACGAACGAACCTTGCTTCTCATCATAGATATCAGTACCGCGAATAATAACTGCATGCGCTGGTAAATTGACACCCCAAGCCAGTGTTGCTGTACAGAAGAGTACCTTAATGTGACCTTCGCCGAAATACTTTTCTACCATTTGGCGATCCGCGCGCAACATGCCTGCATGATGCATGGCCAATCCACACCCGAAGAGCTCGACAAGCTGCTTGTTACGGCTCCTTTGTATAGAACGTAAGGCCAGGCTGTGAGATTGAGAGTCGGCAGGCAGAAAGTGTGAACTAGTGTTATTTTGTTGTGCTAGTTCTCGAATCACGTTCGCCGCTCGGACAGTCGCGTTTCGTGCGTGAACAAACACCATTACTTGATGTCCTTGTTGCACCATTTCAAGACTCTTTTGGTAGCAATACTGATCCATGTCGACAATTTGCTGCAATGGCTTCACAGATTTGATACCGACAAAGTTTGTGTCGAGCGGCACGGGTCGGAAGCGAGAATCGAAGTAAAAAAGCCCTTTCATTGGATTCACTCGCAGAAAATATGCTACGTCAATATAATTTGGCAAAGTAGCTGAGAGACCAACTATTCGAATCATGGACTGCGATGATTCAACAAGACGCAAGGTTCGAGCTACTAAAGCTTCCACAACAGGACCGCGTTCTCCATGCAGCAAATGAACCTCGTCAATGATTAGCAACTTTACTAAGCTGATTAGCTCAACATCACCGGCACCTGGTTAAAATAATTGTTATTAAATTAATTGATATTGCCAGTATGCATAAAAATGTTACCCTTTCTTGTTACAACATCCCACTTCTCAGGTGTTGTGACCAATATTTGCGTTTGAGTCATTTCCATTTTGGTCAATTGCATGTCACCCGTTAATTCACGCACCAGAACATTCAAATCTTTCAGCCGCTTAGAGAAGTTTTCTACCATTTCTGCTGCCAGCGCTTTCATCGGTGCAATATAAACAATTTTGAACTCATCACGGTTAATGATTCCTTCTTTCAGGTGTGACCGTATTGTGTGCACAATGCTAAGCATGGCTACATTTGTTTTGCCAGCGCCAGTAGGAGCACAAACCAACATATTCTCATTACTATGGTATGCTACCGGATAGACAACAGATTGTATGCGATTAAGTTCTTTGCAGTTGGCAAAAGCCAAACGTCCGATATCATCGAGCTCAGAGATTTGAATACGATTATTGCCGACAGTCAGTGGCGGTGGCTCACTTGCTGGTATTTTAACTTCCTCCCACTGTTTGTTGTCAATCCGTTGCGCGCTATCGGGTAGAGCTATGCGACTGCCTCCAATGAAACCAGCATGTTGTTTAGCTTCCATCTGACTATCAAATACGTAAGGGTATCTCATTTGTGCAGTGACAGCCGGGCGTTGTTGGTGCTGGTCTTTAAGCAGTTGAGTTGATTTCAATAATGGTTGTTGCTGTGCTTCTTCAAGCAGTCTTCGTTGTTGATTCATTCGTAGTTCCAAAGGATTAATTGATTTGGCACCAACATCCTCTTCATCCTTTAAGGTTTTCATGATACGTTGAAGTTTTTTCTCTTCCCGGCGTTGTTGTTTATTGAGTTGTTTTTCCTGCGCAGATTGTACAATGACAGTGCTGGCGACTGTTGGACGTTTCTCGCCATTTGAAATGATTCCACCAGCTTGTTTTCGTTTTTGTTTGACCTCCTTGATACGTCTTTCGTGGGTGCCGTATCGCTCTAATTGGTCGGCAATTGTTGAGCGTTTTATAAGCAACTCTTGCGCAATATCAAAGTGCTCGAAACCAAGTAATTCGATCAATTCGTTTTGTAAATCCTCATTGCTCCGTTTCGAGTTTAATATGTCGCTGATTTTAGTTAATAGATGTTCATCACCTGTTGACTCGGACAAACGCTGCAAAGTCTCTAATTCAGGTGGAAGTTTTGAAGTAGCGGATGTTTCTCGTTTTGTTGAGTTTTTCTTGTACTTCATTGTAAAACTTGCCACTGTGTTGTTGTTCAATAAAGCATCAGGTGCGAAATTCGTTAAGATTGAGTGATCCGACAATGTTGCTGGTGTGCATTTTACTATGATGTCCTCTCCCCATAATTTAGGTTTTTCCAGCTTTTTAAGCGAATGATTCCATTCCTTTAATGCATCAACTTGGTGCTCTTCTAACAAATCTTTTACTGCCAAAATGCATTCATGTATCTGATTCTGTTTCTTATCGAATATGTTGCCAAACATGCTGTGCATTCGGCTGCTAGACGCAACGAGTATGACACGTTGCTCAAGTAACAGCCAGAAGAGATAAAGAGCGGCATGTTCAACTACCTGTGGTTGTTCTTCGTAGCCCATGGATTCCTGAACTAAATTTCGAAGCTTGTGCAAATGGATCTTAGCTTGTGATTGAACTGCTGCCGGCAATTGTGCTATGAGTTGTCCAATGGTTTGTCTGAAAGCAGAATATTTTTAATAGCTTTTTGATTTGAAGCATTGTGAAATTTTTTGCAACTACTTTTCTGAACTATATTCCACATGTTTGTTGCCTGCTTCTTTATTTTCAGCATCTTTTGTAAGCACATTCTTTTCTAATTCTGTATTTGCGCGTAAAGAAGCGGTAAATCGCGGATAATCAGTCATATTTAATGAAAATATATAAATTCACCCGAATAATTTACAATAAGTAGCAATTTGTAAAAATACCAGAAAAATACCGTTCAGTTGTAGTGCGTTTTCGTTGCTGTGATCAGCTGTCCACTAACGAAAACCGTAAACAAAAAACATATGGTGCACAGTGTATCACAATGTTGTATTGAGCAGTGAAATGCCAAAAGCGTTAATTTTTTAAAGAATTGTCTCATATAAAAATTCCAGTTTCGAAATATTTGAAAAGCCTTAATTAACAACAAGAATAAAAAAAACAAAAAAAAAAAACAACACGACACATAATATGCATATTATAAACATAGATTATGAAAAAAAAAATTTATATTCAGAAATGCTTCTCAAAGCGAATTACTACTTTTTATTTATTTGGCATAACTTGAACCTTATGTAATGGGGGAAAAATCCAAATAGACAAACTGATTCCTTGCACGTACTGTGCATTCCAAATTCTTAATTTGAAAATCGTTTTAACCTGTAAAAAGAAATGACGTAGTCTATCATTTATACCCTTTATCATAAACTCAACAGTAACTTGTTGCTGGCGGTCACCAGGAACAACTAACAATGAATTGCGTAGGAACGTGTTGCGTAAACTCATGTCCTGCACATCCTGCATTTGTTATTTATTATTCTGTGCATGCATCATCCTTCAGTGGTTTTCTATTGGATTCTTGCTTCATGCTTCAATGGACACTTTGAATATTATAGCCTCGGTCATGCATTTAAATGTGCGCAGTTCGCAAATTGCTCAATATAAAAGCGTATCCTGGCAGCAAACAACTCTTTCGTCTGACGACGCTGAACAGTTTCGAAAGTTTTTCAAAGAGTCAATAATATTTGGCTTTATATTATATTTTTTGAAATTTTCGAATAAATAATACTATTGGAGAGCAAGCAAAATGAATTGCAAGGTTCAAAATTTCCACATCATTTTATTATGTAAGTAAAATCAACTAAAAAAGTGTTTAAAAGGTTCATACATACATATCTTTAGAAAGTTAAAAGTGCAATAAAAATGAAAATAAAAAAATTATTAAACATTTCAATCGACATATATATGTGTGTATGTACATATGGGTTCTTTACTTCTCAGCCCTTATTGTGATATGTATCGTCACCACCAATGCTATACCGTGTGACTCTTGCGGCAATGAATGCGCCAGTGCCTGTGGCACAAAACATTTCCGGTAAGGATATATACTCTTTTCCTTGGAGCCTAAAATATCAGATGTCTTTATTCGATTCAGAACATGTTGCTTCAATTATTTACGTAAACGCACCGATCCCGACGCCTTGAAGCTTAGCACAAACAAGCGACTCATTGATTTTATCCTGCTGCAAGGACATGCTCTTTTTACACAAAACGAACTAAGTCGTGCAGCAGAGGCAGAAGCAGTTGCGGAGGCAGAAGCAGAGGTGGAGGCACAAAAGAACAACAACATCTACAATAAGCAAATACACGGTCACAACAAGAACAACAAAAATGGCATTTTCGATGTTGAATTGCAGTCGTCGTCTTACTATGGTTGATCGAAACGAAAATCATGCAAATGAAGCAAAAACTGTTTGAAATGTTAATTTTTTTTTTGTATCTGTGTGTCTGTACAATGAAAATGCAGTTGACACCAATTGCAACAACAACATCATTTGTTATTAACAATAACAACGACACTAAGCACACATTTATCGGGCAAAATGCTTAAATAAAGCAGAAAAAAAAATTAAGCGTTTGTTTCAAGCTCAATCAAAGTTTTATGCATTTTGTGATTTTGTATCATTTGCATTTTATTTTTGACATTTCTTTATATGTTTTTTTTGTGTTTTTTTTTTGAGACTTTAAAATCTCATTTTCTTTATACATTGCTGGCTTATTCGTAATGTAAACGTGTTTTCCTTAAGCTGTTTGCTGTTCTACGTAGATACTTTGCTTGAAAGCTATACAAACTGCTTTGGGCACAGCAAACAGCTTTAACAGCATAAACAGTCATTTATGTATGTATGTGTGTGTACATTATTTTGATTCTTTTTTTTTACATTGTAATAAGGATTTGAAGTCATTAGATGTGTCCATAGCATTTCGAAGTCGTCAACAAATCAATTAATTGAGCAAAGCAAATTTATGCAGCCGATTCGCTAATTTCGGTTGTGGCCTGAGTTCTGGAATCAGCAGCCAAATGATCGTCCTTGCCACAGGCCAAACAGGGCAACTTCTCCCTGAGCACTTGCTTGTATTTCGGATGGCTAGTGCACAGAAAAGATTAACTTGTATATATTGTACTTCATAAATTTTTTTTTTTTTTATTATAAAACGCACCTCAGGCCGTAGATGATTGGATTGTAAACGGCATTCGCCTTGGCAAAGACAGAACCACAAATTGTGCTAAGCGGCGACAGGCTCATCGATTCAAAAATGCCCGCATAGTTAATGATGGTATACGGTGTCCAAGCAAAGAACCACAAAGCAATTGTCGTAAGTGCCACCTTGGCCAGCTTGATTTCGATAGCTTTGCTCTTGTCGGCTTCGCTGTTGCGCAACGACGCGACATTCATTTTCTTTGCCTGCTCACGCATTGCCTTCTCGTGAGCGATGACCGCCTGACCAATGACGTTATATGCTTTATTGTGTATACATTTATAACCAAACATTGATTTTAGCTTACCTTCATAATATGATAGTAGGAGAAGATGATTGTAAGCAGTGGCGTCAAATACACCCACATTGAGTAGACAATGATGTAGGAACGATTCCACCAATCTTTTGCAAAGTAATCAGTGCCACACGCAGTCATGTTACCCTCAGGCACATAACGATTCCAGCCGAACATGGGAAACAAGGCCCAGGTGCCACAAATGATCCATACAATTAATAGACGTATAACGGCAACGGTAATTGTGAGCGGCTTGCGTGCCATACCCTTTACGATGACACAGTATCGATCGTAGGCGATAAGTGTCATCGACCAGATGGAGACACAACCGAATAGCGAGCCAAACAGGCCGTAGATCTCGCAAAGAAACGGTCCCATTGCCCATGTGCCGTAGAAGCCGTTGAGCACCACAGGTGGAAACATCGTGAACATCATCATAAAGTCGGAAAATGCCAAGTTTACGACGAACATGTTCGATGGAGTACGTAGCGACTTTGTAGAGGTAAAAATATACATCACTATAAAATTCCCGGTTAGAGACATAATGCCGAGCACAGAAATGACGAAGCCGATAATGCCAAACCACATGGGCTCTAGTGGTGGCCACTTGTACCAGTAGGGATCGATCATGTGCATAATCTCTGCTGGAACAGTTTCAGCCAGACTAAGGTTGCTGCCATCGCGCAAATACGCGAGCGTAGGTGGATTCAATGATGCCATCTTGTATCTACTGATTGATTTTTCGCTAGTGTCGTTGTTGGGTTCTCGATTTGACTGTTTGGTTGTGAAATGTTGCGATTGGCTACACTCGGCTTTTGATCATTTAATGGTCTATTTGGTGCTGCCCATAGTTAGCAGTCACTTCCAGTGCTTGGAATATCCTTCGGAGCGCGCTTTCGATTTTTTTTTTTGGGACAAACTTTCGAACGCTTTGAGAATCCGTGGACTTTTGTCGCATTTGTTCAGCGCGTTTCAAGCTTTTATATTCGTCAGTCAACACTAATGCGGCCCAAACACTTAACAAGACCAATTCTAATTGCCCTAATCCAATTATGCGACGATTGTTTTTGTCTTGTTCGATTTGTCGAAATTGGTTTTTGAATTGCTGGCGATTTACTATACCGGATTAAGACGACTGCCAAGTTGAAGTGTCTTTGCGGCGATTCGTTCAAGGTTAAGTTTAAGGAAATTCTATTATATTCAAGTGCCAACCTGACAACGCCCACAAAAACGTGCTCCCTTCCGAATTATGAACTGTTGCTATTTGGATTCAATTAGATTAAGACAAACGTTCTTCCACTTGACTGTCAACGAAAACGTCTCTATGAAGTATCATATACCAAGGAAAACATGTGAGATTGTCACAATCGGCAGTAAAAAACTGCATTCGAATGTGCTCGTCTTTAAAATACACTGTACCTTTAAGAATGGGAACCAGCTTTGGACCTTTGCTATGCAAAGTATTCGATTGGATTTCTTTTTTTAAGTGACTGCCATACAATTTTTTATTTTAATTTTGGATTTGTAAGGAACACACAAGGAAACTACATTTATTTAGGCCTTGTAAAAAAATTAAAGCGGTTTAAACATAATGAGAAGGAGATTTCCATCTCCTTTGTTGGAAGGCTACCACTAATAAGATAAGCCTCCATACAAACCTCGAAAGCAACAAAAATATGCTTTGTTGTAATTTAAGAAATTTATTTAAAGCCATTCTGTAACCAAACGAAACAGAAGTCCCACAGCTTTTCAATACTTCTTATTCTGTAGAAATCAGTAAAAATAAAAAAATGACTAATCCGATGTATATTATTTCTATTCATTAATTATATATTATTATAACCTGTATTTTATGGTCAAGGGTATATTAGTTTTATACGCGTCGAAAATGAATATAGCACCTAAATGGAGGCGTGCTAGATCAAGTATTTATATTCTTTATCAGTATCAAAAAAGTAGTGGATTTGGTAATGTCCGTCTGTCGGTATGAACGCGTCAAACTCGGAAATTATAAGAGGTTGAACCAAAAATCCTTTGCAAGTCGATTCTGATAATCACTCCCACATATACATAGTCAAAATTGCAAAACATTACATCACTGGAATCAATTGTTCTAGAATACAAATAAAAATCAAATTAAATCGTTTTTAATTAAAAAGTTGGCGGGGCCCCAATAACAGTCGTTACAAATTGAAGGTATAGGGTATGACGAAGTCGAGCACTCTCGACTGCAATTCCGTACTGTTTTTTTATTTTTTTCTCACAAGTGTATTATTCTTATATCAACAGTTACAATATTAAAATTTCATTCTTAATACGTTAATACGTACAGACATTCAATGATTTTTATTTTATTGTATTTTAGAGTGATTAAAACAAAAAATCAGAAAGCCGCCATTTAAAAAAATGGCGTCAAAAGTAAGTTTTCTCACCATATCTCCATTTCGGCTTATAGTATAACAAAAACATTTCTATACTAATTAAATTAGGGAAAATTTTGTACAATTTATGTTCTTATCTTTTTTTTCGTAAAACTAATTGTTCTATCGTACGAGCGCCGCAAATTGTGAAAGTTGTGAGCACTTGTGCGCTTTACGATTTCAAACATTTATTTGGGATTTGGCAAAGTTATGTTCTGGCAAATCTCAAACAATTGAACGTTTCATTGTGAGAAACGAAGTTGTTGGATATGTAATGGTAAAATTGTGCTAAAGGCTAGAATGTACGGCACTGTTTCCCGGTGGAAATTGCGTCCAAAAGTGTGCACACAAACAAAGTCTCTCATATTTTCAAAGAAATAAAATTCATGCTTTCATATTTTTGAAAACAGCAAGCGGGCTAACTCACCGACGAACCACAAACGTAAGCGACACGTTACCCGAAGTATCATGTTCGGGCGACACCCGAGTGTGATTACACTATGCGTGAGCTGACTGCGCTGGGTTCCCTGCGTTTACAAACTAAATGTTTTTATCTTGGGTTCAAGAAAAACAATATGTAAATAAATCATGAATCAGAAATATGTTACGTTTTATATTTTATATACTTATTAGGGTGACTCAAAACAAAAAAAGCGAAATATTTTTTTAACTTTCAGCCAGTTAGAAAAAACTTTTTTTTTGAGCCACCCTAATGGTTATATTTATCAGTGAAACAATAATAATAATATAAGTAATACTTATGACTTATTCAATGTTTATGTCTTGGCTTTAACTACTTATGTATATAAGAAGAGTCTTGCTTAATTGTAGGGATTTCAGTCTTTGGTGTACGTCCGTACTGAACTGAAAGCATCAACTTTGAATAAGGTCTCATAAATGTCGAACCAAACCAATTTAGTGAAACGCAACAAATGTTTCAAAATGCGGAATTGTGTTTTTTTCGCATTTAGTTTTTTGTTGTTAGCAACTATTGGTGTTATTCTATTTTTATTCAGAGACAAATTAATGCCTACCAATGGTGAGTGAAATTCCAACTAATATATAAAAGTACATATGTATGTATTCATTGCAAACTTATAATTCGGATAAAGGTAATGCAAAGATGGAAGATAATCTCTCGGAAGTACTTCCCAACCCACTTTTACTTAATAAGAGTAATACAAAGATGGACGATTATGTCTCGGAAGTACTTCCCAACCCACTTGTACTTAATCAACCTGAAAGCACAAACACGGGTACGACGCAACTGGATAAAATAATAATGGGGAGTCCAACTAAAATAAATGAAATTGTATGGATTGCTGTGCTTGAGTATTGTATGAAGTTGACTACAGTAGAAATTATTTTATTTATTATTTAATGAATTCATTTTTAACTTAGCAAAAAACATGTCCGTGATACTTTGCACTGGTTCATTAATTAACGAACGATATGTGCTTACGGCAGCGTACTGTGTAAAAGGCAAATTTATAGAAAACTATGGACCTCTGTAAGTAGATTCTCTTCAATTTGACTAAACTAATTTTTATACACATACAAAAAAGAGTATATTAACATTGTCATGAAATTTGCAATGCAGCGAAGAAGACATCTCCAACTATAAAAGATCAGATCGAGAAGACTGTCTGTTTCATGTATTAAGTATATGTTTGTTTATTACTCTTTTGTATTATTTTAGTAAAAGTTTGCGCCTTGGTGTCCACAAACTAAAAAAAAATGTTGACTGCGCTAAGGATGGAAGTTTCCTAGTTTGCAGTCCAGCATTTGTGCGCAGACACATCGTTCATACAATTGTTCATGAAAAATATAACAGCGGTAATCAACAATATGACATTGCGCTCTTACGCTTGGATAAGATGGTAGAATTCACGGAGTTTGTGAAACCAATTAGACTGCCTGAAAACGAATCGCCATTGAAGCCGCCAATGAGTTTGACGGTCGCTGGTTGGGGATCCAGTAAGTCAAGCTTAAATTATTTCTGTAAAAGGGAAAAAGTTGGTTGTACTTTGTTTAATAATAACATTTTTTTTGGCATTTGCTTATAAATACTCGTATTTTAACAGTTTCAGGAATATCAGCCAACCCCGTTGTACTTCTAAAACAAATTGTGCCCTTAGTAGACAAGGAAAAGATGAAAAAAAATAATGCAACCGATGGCATTATATGTGCTGGGAACGGGGTTGGTGACTATGGTGGCCCACTAATGGATGAAGATGGAATACTTGAGGGCTTGCTTTCCAATGGTAACAATTGTGGTCAAGCATCAGTTCACACAAGTGTGCGCCATAATTTAAAATGGATTGAAAAAAACAAAAAAATATTTTTTGATGAAAAAGGAAGCTCTTGTGATGCAAAGACTTTGGAAGACAAGAGTTTAAATGAATTTCCATGGATTGCAGCCCTTGAATATAAGTATTGTATGTAGTTAAATAATGTTGTTATAGGTTAATTTGTTAATTTATTTTTTTCTTTTTTTACTTAGCACACAAGGAGTCGAAGATAATTTGCGTTGGGTCGTTAATCAACGAGCTTTATGTGCTAACGGCTGCGCATTGTGTGAAAAAAACCAAGCAACACGGTCCCCTGTAAATTGAATTTCAAATCTCTCACATTCGACACAACTAATGTTCAGTGTAATAAGTTTTGTTTTTTACATTTCATTATTTTTTTGGTTTTTTTTTAGTAAATATGTGCGACTTAGTAAATACAACATTATATCCGATTTGGGTTGTAGTTCATCCTTCGAGCGGAGAGTCATCGTTGATGTAATTGTTCATGACAAATATAACAGCGACAATCACCAACATAACATAGCACTTCTACGCATGAATAAAAAAGTAACATTCTCAAATATTGTGAATCGAATTAGATTGCCTGAAAACGATTCGCCATTGAAGCCGGCAATGAATTTGACGGTCGCTGTTTGGGGTTCCAGTAAGTCAAAATTTAATTATTTCTATAATAATGGAAAAATGGTTGTATTTTGTTTAATAATAACATTTTTTTGGCATTTGCTTATAAATACTCGTATTTTAACAGTTTCAGGAACATCAGTCAAGTCCGTTGTACTTCTAAAACAAATTGTGTCCATAATAGATAAGAAAAAGATGAAAAAAAATAATGAAACCGATGGCATTATATGTGCTGGGAACGGGGTTGGTGACTATGGTGGCCCACTAATGGATAAAGATGGAATACTTGAGGGCTTGCTTTCCAATGGTAACAATTGTGGTCAAGCATCAGTTTATACAAGTGTGCGCTACAATTTGAAATGGATAAACGAAAAGGTCAATACGAAAAAGTTAAGTTCATTTAGAAGCTATTGTGGGGCAAAGATTCTGGACCAAAGGATTTTAGGTGGCGAAAATGCGAAAATAAACGAATTTCCGTGGATTGCAGCTCTTGAATATACGAATGAATGTATGTAGTCGATTAATGTCGGATATGAATTTCTATTAATATTATTTTCTTTCTTTTTTTTTATTTTACTTAGTTAACAATGAGTTGAGTATACATTGCGATGGGTCTTTAATCAACGAGCGTTATGTGCTTACGGCGGCACATTGTGTTATTATGGAATATGTATATACAGTGTAAATTGATTTTATAATATTTGTTTGCTTTTTTACTTTACATTATTTTGATTCCTTATTTTAGTACATCTGTGCGCCTTGGTGATTACAACTTAACATCCAATCCGGACTGCGTTTATGATAAAGAAAAGAAAAAGACAGATTGCAATCCGGAAATAGTGCGCCGAAATATTGTTAAAATAATAATACATGAAAAATATTATAGCTTGAAAAATCATCATGATATTGCGCTCCTACGCATGGATAAAATGGTAAAGTTAAATTCTCCAATTAATCCAACTGAGTTTTTAAAGCCAATTTGTCTGCCTGACAACGACACACTACTAAATGGGAACATTAATTTTACCACCATTGGTTGGGGTACAACCGGTAAGTTAAGAAATAATATTATTTAGGTCTTTGTTGTTAACTGATGCCGAAAAGCTTTAATTTTTTTGGCTGAGATGTTTTTTCAAGAGAAAGTATATTGTACAATTATTTTAAATTACTGGTTTTTTTTTAACGATATTTAGCCACTTCTTCATCGCATACGTCAAATGTACTTAAAAAGGTTGTTGTGCCTTTAGGGAATAGGACAAATTGCTTAAAAGTATTTCCAGACGAGGAACTTAACGATGGCCATCTTTGTGCTGGCGGAAAATTTGGAGAAGATAGCTGCCGTGGTGACTCTGGCGGTCCCTTAATGCAAGAGAGTGAAATATGGACTCTTGAGGGCGTCACCTCCTTTGGAGAGGGTTGCGGTAATCCTGGATATCCTTCAGTTTATGCAAATGTGCGCTACTATTTGTCGTGGATATACAGAAATGTCGTCGACTATCAAGACGAATCAAATTTTAATGAAAATAATCGAATAATAATTTATAATTGAATAACATATTTTAAAATTATTAATCAAATATTTCAGTTTGAAATTGAAAACCATTTATCTTAGTTATTAAATTTGTATATACTTTTGTTTTAATATTAACAAATGTAATGCCGATTCTATTTAATATCAATTTACTTAGAAAAAATATTTTTGCTTAAAGATTGCATCAACTTCTTGTGTGCGTAATTAACACGATTTACTTATCGCGAATGTACAGTCATATATTTGCACTGCAATGGACTTTTTTAAACACTTTAAAGACTTTTATACAAAATGTACATACGCTTTGTGTATCTCATTATATCGATGTAGAAGGGACAAGCTTCATAAATTGTGTTTCACAAACTTTTCAAACACATGTCCATATATAAAAAAGAATATAAATAGTCTACAGAAAATGGAAGTTATTAAGAAAATATATATCTAAAAATTTATAAAGAACTAAATGACTAATTGGAAAAAATGTTATGCATTAATCAGCATAACAATTTTTTTGATAACAGACGACCATATCTGCAATGAAGTAAATATGATGATTTATTCAAAGCTATTTTAAAAACATGGTTGGAATTAAATGTATAAAAGAAATTTGCTTGATTGAAATAAGTTTAGTTTCTGGTGTGTGGACGGCGGAAAACATCTAAAGTCCAATAAAAAATTCAGCGAAATATTTAAAAAATGTTAAAGGATTTATTTAGCACGTACAGTGTGTTGCTTATAGCAAGTTTTTGGCACCGATCAGAGGCTTATAGCTCTGGAGAACTGAGGCCTTCCAATGGCAAAATTGGCGCCAAGTGTGTCAGACCTGATAATGAGAGTGGAACATGTATTCCGATTCACCAGTGTCCGTGGTATCTGGAAACTTATACCGGGAGTGTTAACAAGGAAGATTTCTGGAGCACATATAATTGCACTGAAACATTAGATTATGTATGCTGTTTGGGCAATGAAACAAGCAACAAAGTACTCCAGGAAGTACCCCCAAAAGACCCGCCAAAGTGTAGAAGGCCGAATGGAAGGATTGGGCGGTGCATTTGGTTAAACGATTGTAAGAAACTAAAAAAAGAATATGATGAAACCAGCAACCACACAGATTTCTTGAATGAGTATCAATGCGGTGGAAATCGAAATACAGTATGTTGTTTCCCAAATGAAAAAAATCCCTCAATCGATAAACCTCAGGAATCTCCTAAACCACCTAAACCTAAACCTGGGAAAGATGTTGCGTCGTCTGGAGGGGAACCAGCGGAACTAAGTGAATTTCCTTGGATTGCAGTGCTTGAGTATAAAAATTGTAAGTAGTTAATTGATATAAAAAAGAAGTTCTAATTAACTTAATTACTCATTTTAAAAGCAAGAGACCTGTCGAATATACGTTGTACAGGTTCGTTAATTAATGAGCGTTATGTGCTCACGGCATCGCAATGTGTTCAAGGCAAACAAATAGAAACATATGGTTCTATGTAAGTTGATTTTCTACAAACTTCCTCAGATTTGACTCCAACCAATGTTTAATTTTATATAACATTTTATTTTCTTCTGTAAGTCAATATGTGCGCCTTGGTGATTACGACATCAAAACCAATCCAGAGTGCCATTCCAATATGGGTTGGAAAACGTGCCAACCATCATACGTGCGCAGAAGTATAATTGACTTTAATGTGAATAAAAATTCAAACGGTAGGCAAAGCATTGCACTCTTACGCATGGATAAGATGGTAGAATTCTCGGATTTTGTCAAGCCAATTAGTCTACCACCTGAAGGTGAAAAGATGAAGAACAAACCAATAAATATGACCGTTGTTGGTTGGCATATCGATAGTAAGTTTTAGGAATAATATTACCAATATAAAAAATATAAGTAGCAACATACTTAAACATTCCCCAGACACCGCCACGTCAAGGCTTTCACCCTTTCTTCTTAAGCAAAGGAAAGAGTATAAATTAAGCAATCTTGCAATATGTGCTGTTAAGGGAATTGGACAACCTAGCTTTGAAGGTGACTTGGGTGGTCCACTAATAAGTGATAAACAAATCCTGGAGGGCGTGCTCTCCAGTGGTACCAATTGTAATAGTACATCAAATTATTTGAGTGTGCGTTTCAACAGAGAGTGGATAGAGGAAAATATTAAAGAGTTCCCTACCCATTGTGGAGGAAATGCTACGACAAGTAGAATCATGGGTGGCAATGCAACGGCAAATTATTTATGGACTGTAGCACTTGAGCGTAATAATTGTATGTTGTTGATTAATATCGAAAACAAGTTTTTATTCATTAATTTCTTCAATTTATTACAAAGCAAACAAGCTTGATGTATTCTGCGCTGGTTCCTTAATAAACAAGCGTTATGTGCTTACGGCAGCACATTGTGCGAAGACAGATCTGTAAGTGGTTTTTTTACGAAGTCTTTCACACTTGACTCAATCGCAATTAAGTGTAAAATGTTTGATTCCTTAATATAATTTATTTTAATTTAATTTATTTTTTTTAGTCATTCTGTGCGTCTTGGTGCTTCTAATTTAACATCGGATGTAAATATCGTGAGGAGAAGTATCGCTCATATGACCATTCATAAGCAATTTAACGAAACATCGTACCGAAATGACATTGCCCTCTTGCGCATGAATGAGACGGTAAAAATAAATGAATATGTGATGGCAATTTGTCTGCCTAAAACTAAATGGCCGATGGAACATCCACAGGACTTGACTGTGGTAGGTTGGGGTAGCCTTGGTAAGTTAAGAAATTATATCATATAATCATACATACTTTGAAAAAGAATATTCACGAAAAAAAATAAAATACATTGAATATGAAAATGTCAGAGCCTTATTAAGCTCTTTATTGTGTATTTCTTTTTAATCTGTCTTATTTAAACATTCTGTAGGCACTCATACAAGAAACAGTTCGGAAGTACTTAATGAGGTTGTACTGCCTCTCAACAATAGAACCTTTTGTGATCGTTTTTATGGGGATGACAACAATTATGGTCATTTTTGTGCTGGCGGGGAGTTTGGCAAGGATAGCACCAAAGGTGACTCCGGCGGCCCAATTATGCGTTATAAAGAATTTTGGGTACTTGAGGGAGTGACCTCTAAAGGAAAAAATTATGGTGGTTTGTTTCCAGGTGCTTATACAAATGTGCGCTATTATTTAACATGGATACAAGATAATGTCTATAATTCTAATGGTAAATCAGATCATAGTGAGTTTACAACAATCAGTTATAACTAAACTACATCTTTTTGAAATTTCTATTGTGTATAAATATAATAACAAATAAATATTATAAAACATATACCTTATACCACATATAAATATTACTTAAAAAGATTAAACAATTTTATCAAAAAATAAATATATATAATAACTCATATAAAAAAACTTTTACAACATAAATCACCAATATTTAAAAAAAAAACATACCATATACCACATATAGAGATGACTTTAAAAGTTTATACAGTTTTATCAAAAAAAAAAAAATGTACTTATATAATAACAAATATAAAGAAATTTTTTCAACATAGATTACCAAGCGACTTATCTTTTTTTTGTCCTTTTAAGTCTGGCGTGTGTTGAGAGTACGTAACTTATATGTATTTTTTTTTGCTTTCTTCAATCGATAATTCATTTTGGTCTTTGATATTTCGATATTTTATTTAGAACTGCTGTTTGAAGTATTGTCCTGTACTTTTTTGTTTATAAACTGAACATTTATAATGAAAATAATTTTTGTATAAAGATCAGTATTCTGTTAAATGTTGAGACACAAAAATTCATTGTGTTTCAAAATCTATATTTATTGGAATTTTTTTATAAATTAAATATTTGCGAAATCCAATTGCTTTTCACAAGCGAATTCTTTTTGAAAACAAGTTTAATTGTTACCAATAATTTTTAATTAATAATTTTCTTATTAAAAGTGTCGACTATTCTAGTTTTTAATAAAAAAAATTAAAAAATAATTTCACATGAAACAATGTGGTAATTGAGTTGGACTGCGGATATTGTGACAGAATGATTAGTGGCTTCGTCTGAGCGACGCGCGATCGTGACTTGGATTTTAGCTATGCTGACAGTTTGTCTTTTATATAAAATTAATATGTCTTTTGTTTTTTTTTTTTTTTATGTGAAATGAGAATATTTGCTTAATTACGCAACAATGAACTATGATAATATTTGTTGAAGTCTGCGTTCATTATGTGTTGATTAATCGATGAGCGTCTAAAATTAAAATGCAATAAATTAATAAATACATTTTTATTTCGAGAAATTTTGTGATAAGCACATCTCCTAACGAAATTAACTACCGAAATCAATTTGCGTGCAGCTGAGAATTCTTTATATGCAATAAATATGTATTTATGTGTGAGCCTGAATTCAACCAGAAATGTTTCCTGTTCAGTGTGCCGTAATTGGAGATTTCTTCGACTGAAAGTCAAAACATTGTCACGTCGCCCGCCCATGCGCAATGCCGCTGCACGTCGTCCATCATACTGATGGCAAGGGAACTTCAAATTATTGCTGACAATGTGCAAAGCAATGCAAAAAATTTTGTTTCAAATTATTATAATTGCATGTCTTCTGGTTATTCACTACTTTTGTCTAACAAGTTTTGCAAATATTTTCGTTTGCATTCAATTACGTTTTTGGAATCAGTTAAGACGACGAAGCTTAATGGGAAAAAAAAACTGCTTAATGCCAAACTGGTCTTTGATCAAATTCAACATAAGTTTCAAATTCTAATTCATGATTTTCTTGACTTTATTCATTGAATAATTTTCGCTGTGCTGTTAGCGTTGAAATTGAAACGGAAAAGCGCCAAGTGCTTGAATAAAATATATATTAATGTCTAAAAAAAATATGACTGAAATTGAATCGTAAAAATATGTTGTCTTATATAACTTTTTATCAATTGTATATTTTTCTCCTATAAAAAAAAAACACAAAAAAAAATACTACAAACAAATGAAACAAAAGTAAGATTGAATAAGATTTCAAACATTCCGCATGGCTCTCTCTCTCTGTCGATTTGAATTATTACATGCCAATCCATTTTCTGATAAATCTAATTGGCATGTTGGCTTGACATTTGATGTGATTTGATTTGATTTGTGCTGCCCGACATTATTGTACGCGCATTTAAGCCATTGTTCTGGATCATTGAACCTCAAAACTTATGGTATTTGCAACTATTTGGTTATCAATCACAATTTTTCCATAGACTTCACTTCATAGACATATAATATTTTCTATGTTTAGTATGTGAACTAAATTGTATTGAAATTGTTGCTGGTATATGCTCATAACATTTCTAGACTATTTTTTAATTAAATAACTATTCTATGTCGGCAGTTTTGGCAAAGATGATGTTCCAACGGCATGATCTCATCACGACGATAGATGACTTTGTCTTTGGTATTCTCTCAAATACGGAAGTTGTTGTTTTTTGTTTTTGTATTTGATAGTTTCACATAAGTGAACAATTAAAAACATTTTTGAGCGTTTTTTAAGTGAATTTCCATTTCGATACAACAAGACGAGTAACCGAACCCGCACTTTTAAATTTGTGCAATCTTCTTAATTTAATTTGCATGTTCAACTATGCCTGTTTGTATTTGTGTGTGTGTGTGTGAGAATCTGTAAGTGCTGGTATATGCTTTATTGTCTATTGCGTTGGCGTTGTTCAGGGTTAACTAAGACTTCATGGCCTGTTGCTCTTCTGCCACTCATACATATGTACAAACATCCGTTCGTCACTTCGTCAGTTCGTCAGTCCATCCGTCCATCTATCGTTGCCATCTGTACTAAATTATGCGTATTAGCATTTGTTTCACTCTTCATCTGTCGTTCGGTTTGACTGGCTGTCTGTCTCTATGTCTGTCTGTCTATCTGCCTTTATTTGTATCTGACAGACGCTTTGTAGCTCGTGCGAACGCATGCTGCCATTTATGACTCTATACCATGTCTCAGCGCATATATTTGCTATGCTTTTATATATATAACCAAACATACACATGTAGCTCACTAGCGTGTGTCTAAGATTTATGAGCAGTGACAAACGCCAAATGCTCGCTTTCATATGCGAAATTTTGTACTCTTGTTAGTTTCTTTCTTTTTTTTGTCGTATAGCAATTTTCGTTATTGAATCCTAAGAATTGAAATAGTTTGAATATTAAATGATTGACAGCGTGCGTAATTAAAGATGATGTTCCATTAACAAAAAAAATGAAATTTTTGACAGACTCATTTGGTTCTGCAAAGTTTAGGATGACGCATTTAATAGTTTTAGTTTGATTAAAAAAAATAAAACATTTCGAGAACAATGGAAAGGTGATTTTTTTTTGGAGTTTTATACTTTTATGTTTCTGTTTTTTTTTTTTTTTTTCACAATATTGGCGCAAATGTCAACTCAAATTAGTTAAAAATCTTAATAAACACAATGGACAACATTTGGTTTGCTTAGTCAACGATCAATCACTCACACACAATCAGTTCTGATCAATACAAATCAATCAATAGTTTGCCTACAAGACGGAAAACTTGCTAATTAGTTCAGGCAGTTCAACGCAATGCGTGTTTTTCTAGTTGGCAACTGTAAAACAAACAATGACTTTTATTTTAGACTTGTTCATATGCTTTCTCAAGTCGAAGATACATGAACTTTTCAACGTTATTTTACAGGTTGTATGAAGTGCACGTTGAATGTTTGGTGCCGTTGAATAAACATGTTATTAACAATTAAGATATCTCTTTGATACGAAAGTTACATTTTTTAATGAAGATACAAGAAACATTTGTGCAAAATACGTTGGATTTGGCACGCTTTGTATGCTTAATTGCACTTTGGACTTTACCTATTAAAATGTTCGAATACAAAATGTATCTCAATTGTTATTACTTATCTCCTGGATACACTTGTTGAAATTTGCGGACGCTAAAAGCATCTGAGCTAGTGGCGTAGCACGGCAGTCAATATGTCTTCTATTTCCCTGTGTTCTTTTTTTTTTTTTTGTTTTTTCTTGGCATTTAATGCTAAACAAATGTTTTGATTGTTGTTGTTGTTGTTGCTGGTTTTATTTTCTTTAGTTAACTTTGTTGCTGTGGCAATAAAGCGCGTGCAGATACATGGCATGTAGTATGTAGTATCGTCTACATGTTAATAATATTAATTTTCTTTTTTTTATTAATTTTTTTTTTTTTTTTTAATTATTGATGATACAATAGCACAAAAGTATACAAAATGAAGATACACAGATATACACAGGCACACACAGACAAGCACATGATGTGATGCTGTTTTGAATGCTACGTTTGAAGATAACTCATTGGCGCGTGTGTGATGAATAACAGCTGCTGCTGCTGCTGCTGCTGTGTCGCTCAGTGCGTTGCTTGCTTGCTGGCTAGCTGGCTAGCTGGCTAGTTGCCTGGGCCACTCCTCACACACAAGACTTGATCAGCATTTACGTTTTGTGCCTTTGGTTACTAAGTATTTTTTTTTCTTACTTTGTTTGCCTCATCTATTTTTTATGAGCGAGTTCGCGCAGGTCTTCCTTTGTTCATTTCACTTATTTATTTATAAGTACATTTTTTACTAACGCAAAGCATATTTCTTTTTAGCCAATTGTGGAGGATTGCAATGTATTTATCAAGCACTATGTATCTCCGTCTGGGTCCGTCTGTGCTGAGATGTGGCGGTCTGGTCTGTTCTGGTCTGGTCTCCGTGCGATTTGCTTCTTAATTAAAGACACTGTTCAAAAGTGATTTGCGGTTGCATTAATTGCGTTCATGGCATCAAAGCCACAAAAAAAAAAAAATAAGCAAAAAAAAAACTCAACTCAAATGAGGCACTAGACGTTAGAAGGGCAACACTCGTGCCTAAATGAATGACTGCGTCTATTAATTGATTAATTCCAGAATTATTTCTTGTTATTTCTGTCAGACATTAATAAATATAAATTTCGTTTGTGCCGAGCATAGAAAAGGTCAATTATTTGATATGTTAATGTCCCAGAAGTTATTAACAAAAGTCATAAATTACGACAAAATTGTGTACAAAAACAACTTTTGTTTTGTTGTATCTGAGTTATGGGCGCGGTTGCATCACTTTGTTGTTAGATGAACAAAATTTTTTTAAAAATTTACTTAAGCCACATACATAAATCACACTGCCGAAATTATTGCTCATCTCAACGCTATAAAAAAATGCCGCTTTAGCTAACAAGCAATGAAATAACTATAAATTTTATTCTTAGCTTTTCATATATTACAAAACTATCTAATAGCACATAAGATAAGCAACTATTCAACGAAAACGAAAGTACACTTACACATACCCCTGCTGCAATATGCAAAGTACCGTAACGCAACGTAAAAGATACTCATCTATCCTGGCCAACTGTATGAATAGATTTATGTACATATTTGAGCAATAATAAACCGGCCGTTTACTTGCTTGTGCATGTATGCTTATGTGTAAATATGTATGTATGTTGTTTGAAGAAGAAGCTTATCAGATGTCGTAGTTGAGATAAAATTAAAATAAGAAAAATTTTGGATGCTGATAAGAGAGCGCTTTTACTTATGACGTTTATATGGCGTTTACTATGAAATCTGCAAAGAAAGCAATTTGCTTTACTTATATAATCTTTATTCCAAGAATATAAATACATTTTCACTTAATGTATGCATGTGCTTTAAAGCTTATTCTAGGAATTACACATTATAAATATTTATAAATTATAGTTTATATGTAATTTTGTTGCATATGTTATTTACTGTAAATTTTTATCAAAATCTGTTCTGTAGTTTTCGTGTGAAACATAAATGGGTACAATCATATAAATGAGTTCTATCTCATTGAGCGGTGTAGACATGATTATATGCTCCTACACTTCTTATCTAATTATAAGACTTGATGCATGAAGACTTTGTTTTTTTTGGGTTAAAAGAGAAAATACAATTTTTTTTTTTTTCAACAAAAAAATATAATTTTCAACTGATCGGTCCTATGTTATTTACAGACTTTAATAAATCGAGCAAGCTGTTCTTAATAATCAATATGTCTGTTCATGTGCGAAGATTTATCTTTGACTGTTGTATTTAGAAATTTATTTTAGACAGACGGACACACAGTTTGAGAAGCGCACATGGCTGGCTCAATGCTAAACGTTATGCTTTCCTTCTGTGCGTTACAAACCTCCTGCCAACATTTTATTCCTTGTTTTCGTTTGCTAAAAGTCAACATGCAACTTAAAAACGAATGCGAGCTCGAAGAGAATTCGATTTGTGTTCGATGTGCGTTGTGTGATCATTTATCGATCGTAAAACAATATAAAACGTGCTTTTGCCCTTTTTGGTGCGCTCTTCACAGACTGTCTAAGCTTTGCTCACACACGTACACGCACATGCACACACACATACGCAAACTAATATGCTCACTCACACGGTCGCGGTGCAAGTATATGTGTATATGCATGTGTTTTTTATTTAAATTCAATTCTGGCTTTAAGAGTTGATTTGGCAACGACGAACGTGCTCTTTGTTAAATGTTTGTCGTGGTTCGTTGTATCATTGCTCTATTGTTTTTGTAATTTTTATGATTCTATTGTATAAGTGTATTGAGCGTGTTAGTGTATTAGTGTGTGTATAGACTGCTTTTATTATTTATTTGGCAAATGTTTAGTGGTAATTAAGTAGGCGAATATGTCCGCTAAAACCTAAGCAGAGTCAATGCGAACACAGCGGCGAACTGAGAGCTTTATAGCGAAGCTTCGTTCGCTGCTCGCATCGTGTATGCTATGTCTCGTCGTCTCTAGCTGACTGTTGGACAGACGGATGGGCGAACGGACGAACTGCCGGACTGACTGAACGTAAGCATACGCTTGAAGTAAGCATAAAAGACAATATGAACGAACGAAAAAGTAAAAATACAAACAGAAAAAAAAAGAGAAAAAAAAAATAAATAACAAAATACATAACATGCACGAGCAACCACTACAACAACAGCAACAGCAACAGCAGCAACAACAACAAAAACTAAAAATGAATTTTAAAGCGGTTTGTGTCAAAGAGTCTTGTCGCTTTATGATCTTTCTTAGCAGCGGCAGTAACGTGCGGCAACTCGAGGCGAGCAAAACGTAAACGCGCGATTCGCTTTCGTTTTTTTGGTATTATTTTTTCGTTTAATTCACGCGTTTGAAATTTTCAATTTTTATACAAATTTTTTTTGTCAAACAACAAATTTTGTACAATTCTGAAAAATTGTTTTGCATTTACATTTGCATTTGTGCGTTTGCATTTGTGTTTCCTTAGTGTTGTTATTGTGTTGCTTTATGCGTATGTATGCGAAGCCGCCACGAATGCTTCACGAGTTTTTGTTTGGCACATTTGAAAAGCCGAAAAAGTAAAAACGAAATAGAAACAAAAACAAAAACGCAAGAATCGAACGTCGGCCAATCGAGCGTATGCGCGTTGCGTTATGTGCGTGCGTGTATGCGTACGTGTGTGTGTGTGTGTGCGTGCGTGCGTGTGTATTTGCAACTCTTGAAGCTGAATTCAAAGCTGATGTTCGGCCTTCGTGCTTTTCTTTCACAAAACATACAAAAAAAAAAATTGAAATGAATAAAATTTTATGAAAATATAAGCACGAAAAAGAGCATAAAAAATATAATACAAATAATAAAGAAATAAACGTAGAATGCTAAAGTTGAATGCAGCATAAAAAATAAAAATTAAATTACAAAAACAACAAGTAAAGAAAAAAACGCGCGCGTGTACAAAAAAATATGAAAAACATTGATTTTTTTAAAATGCTTTTGCACAAAAGTTGACCAAAAAAAGTAAAAGAATTGAAACGAAAAAAAAAAAATCATAAAAAAAAGTATAATAATAAAGAAAGAACGAAACAAAAAAAAAAAATAATAATAAAAAATGGGGAAACGTTAAATAATACAACAGAACACGTTGAAAAGCTACGTTGATACAAATGTGTCTTCCAGCGAGATTTTGCATAATCAACTGGTTATGATATTATCTCTAACAGATTTTATGAGATATAAAGTAGCTCCTCTACACTGTTGAAAATTGTTTTAGTATGATAATTATTATGACGAGTTAAGTATTTGTTTGCAAAAGAGAACAACAAAAAACAGTACAAAAAAGTAAAGAAATTACGTTAGAAAAGAGTACAACAAATATTCTTAAGAAAAAGTTACGCGCCAAGCAACGAACTGACGTAAAGCAACAACGACAACAGCAACAACAGCAACAACAACAACAACGCCGACGACGCTTACTTGCCATTGTGCTTGTATTGTGGTTGTGGTTGTGGGTGCGTGCGCGCATTATTGGCGACTCTCCCAGTGCGACAGTCGGCAACAACTGGCGCAGCATTTCAATTCCAAAAAGAGTTGTAATTTTGTACACGTGCTTGACAAACAATACTTTAAGCAAAGGTGGGCAGATAAAACAACAACTACAACAATTACAACAACGACGAAAAGAAAAACAACAACGAAAGCAACGAAAATGTTTGGCTTAAGAGACGAGTCAATGCCGACAAGGCCAACAACACTGACGTTAGCAACAACAACAGCAACAGCAACAGCGAAATCAACTTCCGCCTCTGAAAACGCACGGCCTGCCGAAATGGAGAATTTGCTTGTGACGGCGCGCTGTCCCTTCTGCCAGGCTGAACCGCAATGTGATGGCGATGCTACGCTGCGTTCCTCTGCATCGGCTTGCAGTAATCTAACCGCGAGCACAATTGTAGCAACATTCGGCGCCGCTGACGAATACGACACGGTTGAGCTGCGAAAGCCGCTCTCGAGTGCAGGGCATCAAACGCATGCCATTGACGCATGCCCTGAACTAAGCAGTGATTCCAATGTGGTGCGGCAGTCGTTCAAGGGTTTTCCGCCCGAATTGTATTCGGCGAAAAAGGAATTCATCTATACGCGTCCCTTGGTCAAGAAACAGGTAAACATTTCTTTGTGTGTTTTTTTTTGCATTACATTTGTTTTATACAACGAATAATCTGAAGTGTTCGTTTGTCTAACAAAGTGAAATAAATTTAATTTATTGCTTTGATTCGCCAACGATTTGTCGCGCTTTTTTCCAATTTTGGCGTTTGATCTTCGCTTTGGTATTTTTGTGTATCTGTATTTGTATTTGTGGCATTGATTAAAACAAAAAGCAAAAACAACACAAACGACATATTTGAATACGCTTCATTGCACAAAAGCTCAAAATTGCACAGACGAACTTTATATGTAGCGAACCGTTGACCGAATGAACATACAGGCAGGCAGCAAGTCAGACGAGCAAAAGAACGTCGAACGCTAGGCAAATGGCCTGACAAACGGCAGGACAGACACACAGACGGTTGGACAATTATGAGCAAACCGGCAGTCGGCATTTGGCAATCGTTGCCAAAACGATGACTGAAAAACGAAAGCGATCAAATATTTTTTTTTTTTTTTGTCATTTTGCGTTACGTTTAACCCATGTTGTTGCTTTAACCCAAAGTTGGTACATGTTGTTTTTTTAATACACTGTTAAGTGTATGTTAACTTTGTCATAACGTTTAAAAAACCACAACTAACATTTATATTTCTTATCGACCTCCTTTGTTCTTCTTTTTCTTATCACGAATTTTTAAGAAAGGTCACTGATTCGTGCATGTGTGTGACCTTCACTACTAATGCAATTTTAGTTCTTTGAACTTTCTGCGTTGAATTGTATTGAACATTTATGTTGTTGTTGCTGTTGAGCTCAGAACTTTTATTATTCTTTTTTTTGTGTTGCAAATTATTATTCAAACATGTTGTGTTTTTATGTTGAAGTTTCCTGTAATAAAATATAAAATTCGCGTAAAATAAATCAAAAATTTTTGGTGTTTCCAATTGAAGTCTTCTGCCACTTTTGGGTTAACATATTCAAATACAAATAAACAAAACAAAGCGAAAAAAAGGTTTCCAAAAAAATTCTCAGCCATGTGCTGAGCTGTAGTTTTTATAGCTTTTAATTTTATTTTTGTTGTTTTATTTTATCGGCAATTCTGCTTTTAATAGTATTCGCAGTGTTTGTGTTTTGTTGTTGTACTGCTTTTTTTTTTTTGCTTTTGTTAGTTTTACTTTTGTTAATGAGTTTCTAGTCATGTCGCCTGCTTTCCTATTTGAACTTGTTCATTAATGGAAAGATGCAAACACTTTATTTTACGATCGCTGGGAAATGGCTGGCATTTTAATACCCTTCACGTATTGCATTGTATAATCTCTGAAATATTTAATTGAATTTAGAAAATTTTCAATTATTAAAATGAAATTTATTGTTGGCGCCAGGCAATGAAGACGTCACGGTTGACACATGTTTGGCATTAAATACATGAAAGCGAATAATTCCAAAGATAGACTGACTTGAGAGTGTAGACAGATTATTATTTAATAAGATGTATTTTAAGGTACAATTAAATCCAAATAGTATAGTATAGCTAAATATATTAAAAATGAAATGAGATTGAAAGATAGAAAGATAGATAGATATTTTATTAAGGCGCTAAGTCTCCTTTCTGAAGGTATAATATCTTGAAAATACACTCTGACAATTTCAAGATGATCCCACGAATACTTTTCTAGTTATTCAACAACTAACGGCGGTGTCTCTGACGCTCGCTAGTAGAAAGGTGGCTACTGTCATTTAAAAACGGCTCTATGGATTGTTATGAAATTCGCACTACTTCTTTATAACACAAAAATGTAATGCTTAATCGAAGGATTTCAGTTTTTTCAAGTCTTGGGAGATGAAATCCCTTAAATAGTAAAAGTGGACATTTGCTTGCTCAGATGCTCAGTGTTCGGAATGTACTCAAAGTTTGATAAACTCTTCACTGGGCATGACTAATAGACGTCGTGTGCAAAGAGTATCTTTGACGTGTGTTGACGTCGCGATTTGATGTGCAACTTGTAAACGTGTCATGTCGAGCACGTTTGCGTCTGCGACGCCGTGAATTTCGCGTGTTCGAACAATGCTTAGTGTATACTTTTGAGTCTTGAATTTTGTTTTGTCTGTTTTAAAAACAAAAAGTGAAAAAAAAAATGAAAAACTTTTTGCGTTCATTGACTTTAAAGAGATATGTCTGAAATTAAACATTTGTCCGCCGCCGAAGTAATTTTTTCTTTACGTTTCGTATGTTTTTATATATATTTTTATTTTTTTTGTTTAAAAAAACTTAAAATTAAAAATAAAGGCGTTCATTTGTATGTTTGTCTATAAACTGAAGTGTGACGCCGGGGCGTGACTTCAACTCTTGGTGTCATTTATGAATAATTTTCAATTTTTTTTCTTTGCTGCTTAAAAGTTATTTTTTTCCTGCTAAATTTACGTGATTCGGATGCGAAAACAAAAATAAATAATAATTATTTTTTAGACTCAAAATGGAATTTTTTTGGTTTATTTAAAAAAAATTCCGAATTTGTCAAATTGCTTGCCAATTTGGCAGATTTTTCAATAATGATTTTGCGCTGCGCTGAATGACAATGACTTTTAATCCTCTGTCAAAAATTTGCCTACAAAATGTATCTGACAAATAGTTCAGGCAAACATTTCGAATTGAAGTACAAATTTGTAATCCATTTTTGTCTTATGAATTTCCACTTTTGTTTAAATAAATTTGCTAAACTGTTTTTGTTGTTTTGTTGTCTTTGTTGCCGTTTTACATCAAAAGATATTTTCCGCGTCTCGTTTTGTTTCGCTTTATTTCCTATTCATTAAATTTTCAAGTCGCTTTTTGGTTCTTTATTTATCATTTTTGTCTTTTGTTTTTATTATATATATTTTTTTTTTTTGGTTTTTTATAAGTTATTTTTTGTTTTTTTTTTTTTTGCCGCCTCATCAAGTTCGAAACCTTTTACACAAATCACTTAATGATTTTTTATTTATGTAGTGTCATTTGTCTCGTAGAATTTCAACTCGTTTTTTATTTTTATGCCCTACACACATAAGGTCTTAAGCTACATTAAGTTTGGCTGAGACCAAGAGAAAGTGAAGAATAGCAGGCGGGGAGTAAAACTGCCTGAAGTATCCAAGCCAATGAGACATGAATGCCATTGTCCTCAGGTATGTTACTCGTATGCTAAAAGAGACTTGAAATTTACCCCTCATTTGCACTCAAATAACTCTTATTTGAAAATGGCTATGTCTCATAAACTATAAGAGCTATGAACTTGAAATTGTGAGTGTGGGCTGAGTAAACAATCCTCTTAAAAATTGCATACCACAAAATACCTGTCTAGGTGGCATTGTTAGCCCATTGATATCTTCAAACTGAAATTTTAAATAAATTTCACATTTGAAGATCGATTTTCTTAAAATTTTTAAAAATATTTCAGTTATACAAATTGTTAGATCTAGTGCAGGGTATCGAGCATTGTCGGTTATACATTATACTTATATTTTTAAAAATTATTTATTTAAACATTTTTGTTTTTTTCTGATCGCTTCAAAGTTGGAGCGTGTAAAGCATTTTAACATAATTTAGCGATATTTCATTTTTATGTCTCGTTTTTAATTACTTTTTGGTATTATTCATAATTCATATATTTTCGACTTCCATGGTCCAACAAGTGAACAACTTGGCCAATGTGAGATTCAACTCACGCACGCACGCACGAACGCGCCAGCTCACTGACGAGCAGGCATGATGATGTATTCATATGCAAAATATATGACAACTTCAATAAATTCAGTGTCAAAAATGTATTTATTTTTCGGCGTAAAAATTCTGAGCACGAGAAACCTTCAAATGTGTTTTTAAGTGCATATATCTTTACATCATCGTGTTTGGCATATCATGTCTGACAAAATTGAATATTTTGAAAGGCGCAAAAATTAAAGCGTTTGTCTCGAAAAGTGATGTGAAGTGTTGCCAAAGAAAGGAGTAGTTCTTTAAGCAACTGCCAACAAAAACATATGCCATTTTGTGGCATTGTACGACGTGAATAACGGTAATTTGCGGCTGACAACTTACAATCGTAAATCGTTCGTGGCAAATTTGTTTTCACTTCGCAAACGATGCGTTTCATTACTAAAGTGGCATTAATGATGTGCCAGAACGAATTTCTTTCTGAGTGCGCTGCAGATACAAGAGAACATATTGAACCAATATGCAAACATAAACACGTCACTTTGGTTCATGAACGACAATATTGACTCAATTGTTTAACGTTTTAACGTTTTTGTGTATGAAATGAGTATGATAAACAAAAACAAAAACAAAAAATAAAAGATACAAAGTATATATTTATCTTATTAATAACACCAGCAATAATACAGATGTAAATTAGCCTATGAATATTGCAGATACTGTACGCCAATTGCGCTGGACAATTTCTCGGTACTTAATCAGCGTTTTTATTTTCGTTGAAACAATTTCGCCCAACAGTTAATGTTAGACAGATGACAATGTCAACTGTGATTGCGTCACAGTTTTGATGTTTGAAACTGAACTGCGCACGGAGCGCAAGCCGCAGACTGCAGAGCACAACAGAGTATCGATGCCGGCATCGTTGCCGGCGCCGTTCGCTTGCCGGTGATATGGGCCGAGGCGCTCTTATCAGCACAAAGCAAAAGCAAAAGCCATGCACGGGCGATGCTAAGCACTATGCCGATGTTAGAAGTGAACTGTTGTTGCTCACGTCTGCCATTTCCGTCTCTACATGCCGAAAAGACACAGTTGCGTTCAAAAAAATAACAGCGCTGCTAATAATGATCTAATGTAATTCATATATATTTTCATAAACCAAACGTTCCAATTTGGCACACAATGGTGACTGAGTAAAGAATTAATCTTATTGATCCTTTCAGAACTCAACACATTTTGGAATTCTAAGTGTGAAAACAGTTGTACTTTGCCAAACTAATTGTAAACCTAGAAATCAATAGGTATAATGTACTATTTTTTTGACCACAATATAAGCATGCATTAAAGTAAAAACCTCTCTAAGCACACAGTCCGTAATCACTGAAAAAATAAGCTTGTTTCGTTGAATTATATTTCGCTTATTCACTTATTCACACACATCAAAATATATTAAAAAAAAGAAACCAAAAACAAAATGAAATCAAATCCATTTACTTACTTATTTTTTATTCTTAGAATTCTAATCAAAAATAATTAATGCATGCTCCTTGACTGATATAAATTAAGTCGGGGAGCAGTCGGCGTCGTCATTATTTTTATTTTCGTTTTCGTTGTTGTTCTTGATATTATTCTTATTTTAACAAACATTTTCAGAATTGTTTTTAAAATTATAAATTATTAAGTATTTTTTTTTATATTATTCTTGTTTTTTTTTTTTTTGTATTTACGCAAGTGTAAGTAAAACAACGTCAGGCAAATGAAAATTTAACAATTCCGCTGTTCAATTTAATTTTATAAATGCATTTGTAAATAGAACATGAAATCTTTTACGCAATTGAAACTCAACGGCTCAGATCAATTTGATTCAATTTGATTCGCAATTCGCAAAATATTTTAGTAAAAACATTTCGCTTCACTTGGTTTAGTATAAATTTCATGCAAATTCAGGCAAATTCCCTAACCCCCTTTGGACCTTTCACGTACGTGTCATTCAAACTATTTCAAATACGCACGTTCTTCAAAAGTTGTTTGACGCAGACAAAGTGCCGAAAACTAATTGAGTGGCCAAAGCATCTTGACTGAAACAACATTATGCTATTGGATTGGAATGAACTACAAATATAATCAAATAGGCACGACCCCGACCATTATATATATTTTTCTTTGGTTTAGGGTATTTAGAACTTTAATTAGTCATTGGACTATTAAATATTGTTGTAAGAAATTAAAAATTTACATAGGTTAATATTTAATCAGTTAATAGATCGTTTAGTTGGATGCCTCTTAACCGTCTTTGAAGCGAACAAGCGAGCTTGGATGACAGCACAGTTACTCATTGTAGCGACTGCTATGGCCGTTCTATTAGTGAAATCGCACGCTATGTTTGGCAGCATAGAATTTCGCTTTATTTGTTGAAAAATATTATTATTATTAATAAAATTCGTTGATTTGCCAATTTGTCAAAACTGTCTGAGTCACAATCATACCATCTGTCAGTCAGTCAGGCAGTCTCTTCGGTCTGTCTGTCTGATTTAGAGACATATAGTTGGAGAGAGATACCGTGAGAGAGAGTCAAAAAGAAGATGTATTGAAGATGTGCCCATGTTGATTTTGGTGCGGCCACTTACCGCTAGATGGCGTGCCATCATATTTATAGCGTTCATCAGATTTTAACATTGACTGATTTTGCTTTATACATGATTTACTATTTCATTAAGCGAACATAAACAAATGTGTGCGTTTGTATCTGTTCAGTATTTTTGTATAAACATTAAATATTTAATATCATATTTATTTACTTAATTATCGAGTTTAACGCACACATGAATTTAATATTTTATTGAACGTTTATTTCTAGACTACAATTGTTTTGTTGTTGTTGTTGTTATGTGTGATTTGTAGCGCCTTCGTTGTTGTATTTGTTATTGTTGTTGTTGCTGTCGTTTGGTTAATAATTATATGACCATTAGGCGTGTTTAATATAAAGAAAATTTAGGTCATTACCAAATGTTCAACACGTGCTGCCGCCTCTGGTCGCAATTTTGTCTTGTTATGTTTATTATTATTATTATGTTTTTTTTTTTTTTTTTCTTATACATTATTTCTGCTCTTGTTTTTTCTGCTTCTTCTGCGCTGTCTTCTTATTATTTCTTAAATATTTTCTATGTGAATTTTTGTTTGCAACGTTTTTTTTTTTTTTTGCGCAAATTGCAAATAACGCATCTGTTATTAATAAAATATAATAAATTTTAGTCAAGAACAACAACAACAACAACAAAAACAGCAATTACAAATCAGACATTAGAAGGCGAAATAATTATTTGTTTGAAATGAAATACATTTATAAGTAAAATTCATTAAAAATTGCAAATAATAATTTAAAGTTGGCGTGAAAATGAAAATGATATGAGTTACAGATACATTTATGCTTTTGCTTAAATGAAATGAGCGTGGGAACTTTTTGTTTTTGTAACCAAAAAAGAAGCGAAAAATAAATGCAAAGTTTTAAGCTTAAGGCTTTTTTCATGTTTAAAAGTTCACTGACAACTAAAGTCAATTATATGTATAAATTTTTTGTTTTTAATTGAAATGGCAATCGATACAAGAGCAAAAAGATACAAAAATTCGAACATGAACCGTAACACTTTTGTTAGTTTTTGGGTATTTGTTTTTGCTTTTGGCAGTAAACCTGCGGGGCATGTGTCGGTGAAATTGGGTCAGTTCGCAATTGTAACAAAAGAGCGAACGAATTAAAGAATGTGTAGAAAAGCAAAGCCAAAGAAAAACACGTTTGTCAGCAAAAAAAAAAAAAAAGATACAAAAAAATTGGGATTGAGTGACAAAAAAATGTCCACCCACAAATGACATTTTATCGTTTGTGCGAAATTAGTGACTGTGGCAGGAACAGAATAGCACAGCCACAGCAAAGCACAGAGAAAAAGATAAAGAGCATGTGTGCTAACAAATGTGAAAAGATACAAAATATATTTATAATTAAGGTGCGGTTATAGTGGCAACGTTTAATGAGCGCTTGCTTGATGCTGCGTGCATGTGTGTGTGTGTGTGTGTGAGTGATTGGTTGCTCTTTGTTAAATGTTTTCTTAACTTAACTTGTCTTGACAATTAGTCAATTGGTTCTGCTTAAGCGCATTTACTATAACCGCACCCTTGGCTTTGCTGTATTAGCTATTGCATATTGCATAAATCATATGATGAATTTGTCACGCTGCATGAAGCTGACAAATAAAACAAAATATTACAAAAAGAACTACAGCGAAACTGTGTTGTGCCTTAGACCGTGTTTCCACTGTACATAAACGCTGCCTTGTATACAAAAAAAAACGCCCACAACGGCCATAAAAAAACATGTCTTTACTGACAAAAAAAAAGCACATACAATTAAAGGCTCTTTATGGCACAAACTTGATTTAACTCTTCAGTCTTTGTGTGAGGCAACTTCACTGACAGACACAAGAAAGGTGTTGTAACGAACAATGCAAGCCGTCGACTCAAATGTACGTTTAAACAAAATATCTTTTATTAAAACACAAACCGATAATTGACATTATTTGTTTCTGGTTTTAACTTTAAACACACAACTCATCATGCATCAAGTTGGCAATCATCAAAGGTCTCTGTCTGGCTGACTGGCTATCTGACTGGCTGACTATACGTAAGGCGGAAGTTGTTAAAAGTTCTTGTTCATTCGGCTCACGTCAAAAAGAAGCGCAAAAGATATTAAAAACAATAAAAAATCACACACTTATTTATACAAAACAAAAGGCAAATAGACACGAGTACAAGACATAACAACAGAGCACAGCTGTGCCCAAAAGCAGCGCCGCAATTATTGAGATTTATAGGGCGCCCCTTTTTTTTACAAGAGCGTATAACCTCTCGGAAATTGGTTTATGTAAACATGTCAGAAATTAAAACGCAAAATCCCACAATCGTAACATCGTACAAGTAGTATCTAGAACGTTTCTTGTGAAGACAACCAACAGCTGTGCCGATCGTATTGACAAACATATACATATGTCCACTTGGCTGTCAGTTACAAGGTTGCCAACGAATTGGTACGAAAGTGATGGCATCGCATGGCATGGGCATGGGTTGATCTTCCGCTTGTAATTGTCTGGCAGAACAAATGTTGGCCTTATAACGAACATTGTTGTTACTTGTTTATCAATGCTGATGTTGTTGCTGCTTCATTGTCATGAAATTAGTCGAATTGAAAGCTGGCAAGCAAAAAGTCTGCAAAAGTAATTTGGACGCGTCATGCTGCCGCCATGCCGTATACAAGACGCTCATAGACAATAAATTCTTAAAGATCTGTGATAACCATTTCAACATATTTTGATGAGAAATGTCAAAAGAAATTAAGCGTAAATCGAGTTGATGGTTGTTGGTTAATGAAAATAAGCTTCAATGATGGATCGCACAGACGTTTGGAATATAAAATTCGCAGGCGTCATGTGAAGGCACTTTTTTTTTTGGGGACTGATCCGTTAATGAATTCCATGAAATTATGCGTTCCGCTTTAGAAATTAATAACCGAAAATTATTTAATTACATGGTTCATTGGTGAGCTCATGCGTGTACAAGCGACTGACACTTGATTTGAGTAAGTGAAGCCTTGGAAAGACAACTTGGCGTATGTCTGCCTGATTGTGATGCGGGCTAAGGCGAAAGCGAAAGGGAAAGTAAGTGGCGTGGGTTGTACAAAGTGTTTGTGTGGCAAGACCATGGCACATGGAACATGGCATGGGCATTGTCACTACGCTACAAGCAAACCTCGCACGGCAAAGGAGATTTAACATTATTTTTTTTTTTAATCTCAATTTCAAGTTTGCTTAAGCGTTACTTAAATTATTGCACAACTTGTATGCGCATAAGTCATCGGCAATAAATCACGTGACCCTTCTGACACACAGCAATATTTCGTGATTTGCAGCCATGAATAATGAGGTCAAGAAATCTGACGTTTAATAAGAAATAATAATTATTCATTTTAATTCTTGTAATTACAAAGTTTAAGAAACGCGATTGCAATTATACAAAACGCAACAGTAATAAAAAATAAAATAGATTTTAATTGAAATATAAAAATTATGAAAAAAAAAAATAAGAGAGAAAGAAACGAATTCAATTGCGCGCCCAATTTATGATTTTTGTCTTTGGCCATGGTGACCGTTGGTGGCAGCCAACCACGAGCAACAGTAAGGGTCACAGGGGCGGTGTGTGGTGTGTGCGACAGAGTCATCAGACTCGAGCAATTGGCATCAGCACATTTTTCATCAACTTGTAATAATGATTCATTAAAAAATTAAATTTTACAAACAAATTGTAATGATGATGTATGCCATATGAGTACAGCAGCAGCAGCAGCAGCAGCAACAACAACAACAACAACAGTAGCAGTAGCAACAACAACAACGTCTACAGCAGTGTTAAAAAAATTAATCATTTTTATAAAGAACAAATATTAAAAACATGAATAATTTGGTTCTCCTTCTTTGGGTTTTTTGTGCTGGTATCGTTGTTGTTGCTGCTGCTGACGCTTTGTTATCGCGCGCATAAACTCACTCACACACACACACACACACACAAAATCTTGAGCAGCATTTGTAACTTGTTTGTCGTGTGGCATTCATTTTTCGAAGAACTTATTTAGCTGCGGTCGCAAATGCTTTCGACGTCGACAGCGCCGTCAGCAGCATTACCATCGTCATCATCATCATCATTATCACGAACATTATCATCAGCATCATTATCGACAACGCCATCGTCATCGTCAACGCCATCGCCATCATCAACATTAAGAGCAACATCATGAAAGAAGCTTCGAAGCAGCCATCGAGTCAAGCACTTATTCAGTTGTAATTTTTCCACCAACGCAACGCGACTTTGGAGACTTGCGCTCACGCACGAACTTATATGTACAACAATCATCGACATATTTATACGCACGCACACACACAGTAAACCAAACAGCACGAACGAACTCGTTGCCACACTTTGTGCTTGTGCTTGTGTGCATTATTATTATTGTTGTGAAGATTTCGTTTTGCAATTTGTGTGTTTGACAAAAAAACAAAAAAAAAAAAAAAAAAGAAATTATTTAAAACCGATAAAGGATTTTAAAGCGACTTTAATTTATTTATTTGTATCTGTATAAATTTAATGTATTTGTAGCTGTTGGTATGTGCATGCATACATATGTATGTGTGCGTGTGTATCTGTATCTGTTTATTGCCAGAAATAAGGTTTAAAGCGAAGGCTTGGCTTGCATACGCCTTTCAACTTTAAAAAGCCATTAAAGCCAAAAAAAAAAATACAAAAAAGAAAACAAAATTTAAAAAGAGCCTCACACACACTCACACACACACAGACATATGCACATGCACATACAAACAGATACAACATAGTGCAGATCCGGAGCGGTTTAGTGAACTGTGTGCGCGTTTCAACGTTCAACGACATTTCTCGTTTCTCATATTCCTAACTTCGTCCTCTGCTGCTTGTGGTTCTTCTTCTTCTACCTCGGCAACTACAACTTCAATCTCAGTCACAGACTCAGTCACAGCCTCAGCCTCAGCTGGAAGTGCAGTTCCATTGCTCGGTCGTTTGGTCGGACGGTCGATTGATTTCTTGGCCTGTTCTTTGGCTCATGCTCATATACTCAGTTGCTAAGTTCAGTGTTCGTTCGACGCATGCGCGCATTCATTCGTTCGTTCACTTTGCACTTTTCGTCGCGCAAACGCCCCTCCCACTCGCGCCGTCGCACACTCATTCGTTCGTACGTACGTTCGTTCGTTTGCTGGCTCGCTCGCTCAGTCGTTTGGCTGTCTTTGCTTTTTGGGCGTTGGAGCATGCGCAGCAGCCGACACTAAACTGTCGTCTTCACAGTGTCCGTCGTCGCAGACACAGTCGCAGTTACAGTCACAGTCACCGTTACTAACGCAGTCGCCAAATATTTACCAACATTTCGCATTCGTGTCAAGCGAAATATAATTTTCCATTTTAAGCGTACAAGAAGTGCAATAAGTTTTTTTTTTTTTTCTATAGCCACAGTCGCAATTAAAGACACAGTAAAAGTGCAGTTTAACAAAGTGCAACAAATTTTGTGTTAAAAAGTGTAATAAAAAAAAGAGGCAACAAACAACATGTCTTTAAAAACGCTGCAAGACAAACTGAAGGTACTAATTTCACTTATTTTATTTCATTATTCATTAGTTTACTAAGCGAAATTACTAACAAAAGCGTTTGCGGTTTGACCATGCTACATTTTGTATCTACAAGCGCTCTGCTCAACCAACGAGCTTAATGAGCTGCTAAGCAAAGAAAGATTCAGATGTCTAGGTCAGGTTCGGCTAGGCTTGTAGATAACTTACTGACCTGCACAATGTACAGAAAATACTGTAATTGTAGTAACCGCAACGCTTTGTCATTCATAAATAACTAATATGTAATGAAATCAGCTTTGCTGTTATGTAACAACACTTTTATCAACGTTCAAGACGGACGGACGGACGGACGGACGGACGAGTTCTTTATTTAGTCACGCGTGCGATTAAGTCATGCTTTAAGTATTAAAAGTATGTGTTCTATGCATGAATGCCAAATGTGTTGGCTTGGTAACGTTGAAATAAGCTAAAAATAAGCGCTGTTAAATGCAACGTCATGCATGCTGGCAGGCGTATCTGCAACACTCAATGCCAATGTCACACACAAATACCAACTTGTATAATAAATTGCATACTTCCTGGAATTAAGCAGCGATAAAAGCAAATCAAAAGAGATCAACGCACCCACATGGCTTAGCGCTTGTTATGGCGCGGCTAACGATGCGTTTGATTCTGCTTAAATTCAAACCGCCTTATTATTGGCTGAGAACATGTTCTACACATTTGGCAATTAGCACACGAAAATAGACAAAACTCATTTCAATGAAAAGAGTGACAAAATATTGAAAAAAGAATTTGAGGAAATACGCGAATACAAACAGAGACAATTTGGCGCTTTTGGTTGAATTTATTGCATCATAAATTAAGCATAAGAATAAATAGAAGAAAAAAAAAACAAATCGAAGGCATTTGCAACGAACTATGCGCTTAATGAGAGGCGTGGCGCGGGCATGTGTTGCGACAGCTCAAGGCAGCTCAGCTCAGCGGATTATGTCACGGGCAGACCAAAGCAGAGCACAACAGTGCTAGCTAGCTGACGGACAGACGGACAGACAAAACAATAAAATTTGCTTTGCATAAACAAATGTTTTTGTTTTTGTTTTTTTTTTTTTTTTGCAAATTTTCGCCAAGAATTATTTATTTATGGTTTGAAATTCATGAGCAATTCATAGCTGGAAGCGTTGGCATTCGCAATCGCATACGCATTCGGATTCGCTCGGCCGTGTCAGAGTGCGCGTCCGGCATTTGTGGCATGAAAGCGGTGGCGGGCGAGGCGAGCTGTTGGCGGCGGCTGATTGCGGATGGAGGTCAAAATCAATTTTTCACTTTACGGATTTGTTTGAAATTCATGCTGTTTTGTGAAAATAAAATTTTGTAGCAATTAAAAGTCAGCAAGTAAGCCAACCAACCAATCGACCGACCGACTGACTAACTAAGATCTGCCTTGCCGCTTCTACTTTTTCTCTGCCATTGTGTGCGTGTGTGTGTTGCTGTTGCTGCGCATGGCTTGCTCAAGTTAGTAGCATAAAATTAGAAAATCTATTTTCGTGCGCCGCCTTCATTCACCGCCACCGTTGCCGCTGGCGCCCACAAGCGACATGCCGCCGCTGCGAGACGTTCCAAGCTAAGAGAAGCGTTTTGCGATCTTTTGCGAGCAACTTTGGCACTTTTTTTGTTTACATACGTTGTGCGCGTGTGACCATTTAACCGGTGGTTCAGGTGCTCATTCAACAAACACCGCCACCGCCCCCAACCCTTGCATTAAACTGTGCGATTCTCTTTGAGCGTCAGCGAACGCTGTTGTCGACATTGGCATCGCGGTCGCTGTCGCTGTCAACGTCGCTGCCAACGTCGCCGTTTGCGCGCTTTTCAGCATCGCAAATTTTTCAGTCAAAAAATCTGCCAAATTTTCCGCATCTCATAGTCTTCGTTCGATTTTCGCACAACACCGGCAGCGTTCGCAGTGTGTGTTTTTTTCGGTCTAAAAACTTTAGTAGTATAAAAAAGAAAATTTCGACCATAATTTTCTAACGAAACAAAGATTTTTGCTTTATACTTTTTTTTGTTGTTGTTGTTTTAATTGTGCGGCAATTGCAACGGAAATGCTAATGAGAAGAAAACATTTGAAAGACTTTCCAACGAAATTGCATAATTTCTGAAAACGTTTTTGAGCATTTTTTGCGTGAAATTTGAAAGTGGAAATTCGTGAGAAATTATGACATATTTATTTCCTAGGACTTTTGATAATTGTGTGAAAGAAACGTTCGAAGAAAATTGCAACTAAGTGGCAAATACGCTTTGGATAACGAAAAATCTTTAAGGTGATTGATGATGATTTATAAACTTTAGCACAACATTTTGTTATAAATTATTAATACGAAATATTAAAAGCTTAGTTAAAAATACATTATTTATACATTTTATTACTTTTTTAATTCATGAAAAAATCAAAATAAAAAATCAATTGATATATACGGCAAATTGAAAAAATCCTCTCTAAGAAATTTCGTTTATTCGAAAATGTATTCAATGTGCGAAACACGCCTTTTTGCCAAAAATAGTACAAAATCTCAAAAGCGGCAAAGAAGCGTTCATATTTGCAGGCAATGTAAAAATCTCAAAACGCAGACAAGACAAAGGGCGTAATGGGGGCATGGGGCGCCAAGTCGCGTTGCTTGCAAAAATAAACAAAAAGATTATTCAACTGCCAAAATGAAAGCTTACGCAAAAATAATAAATGAATTAGTAAAGAAAAAAAAAAAAAAATACTACGAAAAAGAATGAGCAAAATTAACAGAGACAAATGATGAGCGCGGAAAATGTTGGCTTTTAATTTTTTTGCAAAAATTTAAAATAAGAAAAATTTCTTTTGTAAACAAAAGATGCCTTAAGGATTTATTAATTGACTTAAATAGAATTACAACATGCACATGCTTGATCGGCCGTGGCGTAGGGTATCAAAATGTGCGGTGTGTGTGTGTGTGTGTGTGTGTGTGTGCATTCATCGAGAAGACAGAAGCGTGTCAGAGTTTTGATAAATTGCACATGAATGTTTTATGTATTTTCATGTGAGTGAACATTTGTATACATAAAAGCGAACAAGAAGAAGAGGAAAAAAAACTTTTTGAAAATAGAAACACATTTAAGTAATAAAAAATTTCATCGTATATTCTATAAAAGCCATAGAAAAAAAACTGAACAATAAAATTTGATAAATTATAATGGAAAACATAAATTTTGGAAATAAAGAAAAAAAATGGAAAAAAAAAATCCCGAAATGTCTGCTCGAAAATATTATAAAAAGTCTGTGAAAAATTGTGTTAAAAATAGTGACATTGAAATAAAAAAAAAAAACATTATTGGAACAAGATTCTGCAGGCAAACGAAATGTTATTATTATTTTTGTCTTTTTGTAAAAAATAAATATTATTATTTTGTTTTAATATGTATTATAAAAAATATTATTGCTCGCTTGGGAATCACGAGTTTCATCACGATAATGCGCGAAAAGACTACAATAAAGTCTCCCACAAGCAGAGACACGTGGGATCGAACATTCTATTGTAAATCCCTTAAAAAAAAATTCGTTTTTGCGAAAAAAGAATTGATAGATATTTCAATGTTAAAGAGGACAATATACTGAAGTATAGTCAATGCTGTACTTATTGATAATTTAAGGTCGGTTTTCAAAATCTCTCCATAATAAAATGTCTACTTTAAAATCGCTTCATGACTTAAAAGTATTTTTACTTATAAGCAAAGTGTGCGATTATTGAAGGCGAAATCAAAGCGATATAAAGACAAAACTATAAACATACGAAAGGAGAGGCAACCAGTTTGTAAAGGAGATTTACCTTTAAGAGATTTTACTGTATTGTTTTCTACCCTTGAGCAAACTGAATTGAAACCAAGCAAATCCTTTGTTTCAATTTATAATTCGTGCTTGCTTTTGCAGCGAATCGAGCGATCGTTCTACACTTAAAATATACACGGAAGAAATGTGCTTCAGTTGTGAAGGTTGTACGCAAAACATGATTGTAGACTCGGACATATTTTTGCAATCATTAATTTCGCTGCAAACTTGTCAATTAACCTCAGCAATTTTACGTTGATAATGTGAATTATGAGTTTTTAATCGCTTAAATAATAATAAAAATAATTTGCATGAACATTATTCAGACAAACAGTGCGGCCAGTTGAGTGCGATCGACTCAAGTGCTACGAGACCATTTGAAATGCAAGTTGCTGGCAAAGTTTTTTACGCCTTTAAAACATTTTTATTATATATAAGTTTAAGTATTTGAAAAAATATGCGATAAAAAAAAAAAAGAAAACAAATAACAAAAAAACCGTTGTTTGGATATTTTTATATATTTGAGAACAAGTGTATTCATAAATTATTCAAAATAAAGCCGCGAAATGTTTAAGCAAAAGTGCGAAAAGAAAAGCAAAAAACAAGAACAAGAACAACAAATATTATAAAAAAAAAAAACAAATTTTAATTCCTTCGCAACACATTTGTTTGCATAATTAATTTCATTTTAAACGTCAAAGATACACTTAAATAAAATTAATCTTGGCCAGAAGGCGACGTCAGTGACCGACTGTATGATTACGACAGAAACTGAGCTCTCTCGGTCTGGCCGACAATAACTCAAATACAAACAAAAACACCAAAAAAACAAACAAACTAAAAAAAAAAAACGCAGAAATTCAATTGAGAAGAAGAAGAAGAAAAAAATGGTTAATAAATCGATTGGTCAGTGAACGCCAACATGTGCGAAATTGGGAAATATCAAGTCACTAATAAATTAATTAGTCAATAACGAAACAAAAACAGAAAAAAAAAAAAACAACGACTTGAATGAAAGATTAGCTTCGTTATGCACAAATTTGTGCTATGCGCACAGGTCATTACCACTTAGCTCGACTATGCTTACACATTAACACACAGCAAGAGCAACAGATACGGTTACAGTTATACATAGTTACAGATACATTTGAAAGCTTTGAGATAGAGCGTCACAGCTTGTATGAAACTTTTGCACATGTATCAAGACGTACTCGTTCACTTATTTGAGCAGCGAAACGCTCAAACACGATCCGTTGATCATTAATCTTAATGATATGAAAGCTGGAGCTGATTAATTTGTCTGATAATTAAAATTGATTATGCTGGCGAAAATGCCAACTAATAAATTATTTTTACAAAATGCTCGTGCTTTCAATTCGCACACGAGTAACGCTTGCAGCGCCAGCAAACCTACAAATAACAACAACAACAACCACAACATCAGTTCGCCGTTAGGCATGTGAAGTGGCAACGAGGCGCACTTTTGTCGCAGAACGCGTGAAATTTACCGGGTTTTTGTGCTACTTCCGGCATTTTGAGTTATGTATGTATGTAAAATATTATAATTGAGTATCAAACAATAAAAACGATTTGCTTGTTGTTGTTGTTGCCATTTGATTGTACGCTAATTAAAATGTGTTAGAATTATTTGATATATTTATTGATAAAAGAAAGAAAACAAGACAAAACAAATTTATTATATCTTATTGTGACAATCGTGCTTAATGAGTTATATGTAGGAATGCCACTTTGTATGTATCGGGCTAACTCATTGAATCTTTTAATCTATGCAAACATGTATTTATCTTACAGATCAGTCTATCAATATATCTATCAATCTTTCTAACAATATTAACATATTTCTAACTATCATAATACAGTAGAACTACGATAATTCGAACGTTCTAGTAATGCTTGCCACATTTCAATGAATTTCAATTTGGTTAATATTCGTATAGTGTTTGGACAAACTAAAAGTTTTCCGCATGAGAATATTATAAGTCTTAAAACTTCATTATCCGTTTAATGTTTGCAAAAGTCAACGTACACAAATTGCAGAAACAAAGGCGTTTAATATTTTTTATTTTCGCTTTTGTTTTTTTTATGAAATCCTTGAGCAAGAGATAAAATAAAATTCTTAATGTACTTTTAATATGATGATTGATGTGGCGCCGTAAAACTACAAAATAAAAAATAAGAAGAAGCATAAAAATATTCATAATAAAACGTAACAACAACAACCACAACAACAACAAAAATCACAAACACTAAAATGCAACAGCATCAGACAAACAACAAAACAAGACAACAAGATGAGTGATGCAAATGAACGTACAAATGAACAAAGAACATGGTGGGAAAGAACGAAACGATCATGTACATTGTACAAGCATGAAATGCTGTCGTCTTAATGTTAACTGACAGACAGATGCATGAGACTTTCCACACTGCTCTGCTGTTGTGCCGGGTGCGACCAGTCATGCGGCATCCCGCTCACACGCTTTGTCTCATTTTAGCACGTACAAAAACGTAGAAGTTCGTCGTTTCAATTCAAGTAATTCGTCAAGTTGACAATATTTTCACACATTTTCTGTTCTGAAGTAGCGAGAAAAAACAAATAAAATAAATAAAAGCGAAGAACTTTGCTAGCAAAATGATGGCAACAGTCATGAACCGCAGATGATAACACGCGCCACTTACTCAGACTTAATTGCCGCACTGAAAATAGTTTTAGTTAATTAATTTGTAAAATACATACAACAACAATAATAACAATAACAATAACAACAAGCGAATATAACATTAACAAAACACTAACAACAAGAAATACATGAAAAAAAGATTATTTTTTGTTTTTGGCTATTTAGAAAAGCAAATTAAGTGCAAAAAGTATTAAGCATGCGCTTCATTATATTTTAATAAAAATATTGTTTATTTAACTAATATGACCGCACAAAATTAAAACTACAAACAAAAATATTTATTTTTTTTTGTTTTGTTTTATGTTTAAGTGCCTTAAGCATTTCTCGTGTTAATATATATTTGAAAGGAATGCGACTCGGACTCACCTGAGTAATTAGCACGCGAGATGAAAGCGTTCCCAGAAACAAAAATAACAACAAAATCAATTTTTAAACCAATTTTAGAAAGAGCAAAGAATAATTTAATTACCTTGGCGATTTCGCGCATTTCGATCACTAAACTTGGGCGATGGGTGGTAGCGGCCTCAGCAGGTGAAGTGTGGCGGCATTTATTTGCTGCTACACATTGTACACATGATGATTCAGTGTTAGGCTTTCGTATGCGAAGACTCACATGACTCAGTAGTACAGCCAACTTATCTTACCAACGATACATACATACGTGTCTATGTATAAACATAATGTGTATTTGAATTGAATTTTTGGCGCTTTTTGGCGCTAATTGTGTTTGTTAAGTGTTAAAACAGATTATCTGCTTTTTTAGCATATAAATTTGTCGATTTTCACTGCGTTGCGAATTGCCCGCGCTGAGTGACTCCTTAATTGGCTGAGTCATTGGCGGCAAATGTGCGAAATGCCTTGACCTATAAAACTGCAATGATGTTCATGTTCATGTGCATCACAAGCACAATTGGCTTGACAATGCATTTTATGAGTGCAGTTGTCTGAGTTGCCTCTGCAGAGCGCTTAACAAGATGCTATTAATCGGGTCTAGGCCAGTTAACTTGACGCCGAGCTTGATTAAGCAAGACAAAAATAAATAAATATAAAAATGAAACACATGAAGGCATAAAAATCTATTTGAATTGAGATTAAATAATGTAAAGTTGAGCATTCAAATAAATTTATTTTATTGCGTTATTACAACATGTTTGGTTTTTTGAAAATAATAATAAATTTGATGTCGGGCGTTTTATTGTTGACATTTAATCGTTAAATCTCTTGTAAATCTTCACAAAATTACAGAGGTCAACATCATTCTCAGCATATGCTGCAATATCTAACATTATGTTATTATGTTATGTTACATTCTGTCACATATTACATATGACAAATAAACGCGCTTCATAATTGAATTTGAACGTTGAATTGTCATAAGTGTCGTGCAGTTGCTTGCTACATAGGTGAACGAAATGTTATGTATGATAACTAAATTGACGATTGATTTATTTTTATTTGAAATTATAAATTTTGCAACGTTGAAGAAGCTTCAAGTTTGTCCGTCATCAACTACAAGTTTATTGAGCTTCAATCTGTTGCTCATTGATTGATTGTTGGGGAAGTGCAAGTACACACATACATATATATCACTGATGATGGAACGCCAAATCACATGAAGTGAGAATTGCTACACATGTGAACTTTTAAGAGTTGAAATAACTTTGAACTTGTTGAGTCAACGGACTTCGATGGGTCTCTTCTAATTGTTTACCATGTATGCTGCTTTGCATAAAATTTATTTTCTTTTGAAATATGAAATGACTCGCACAACGAGCGCTGTTAATATCTCAATTAATATGACAGACGCGATGCTTTCAGCGTAATTCGTAATCAATTAAGATTGTATGACAATGCGGGTAGACGAGGGGCATGTCGTGTGCCAACAAAGTCATTCTCTTGCTTTAAGACAATATGCCAGTCAATCGACGTATGTACGTGAAAATTACTAAAATGTCGTTTTGTTTTCTTTGTTTGTTTTTAGCCATTGAAGCATGAAATAATGAAATGACAAATAGACACTTGCAATAAAACAAAGAAAAACAAATGAAAGAAGCAAAAGGTTCACAAGAATTTGCAATTGTCGCTTTTCGAACAAGTCAAGTCAAGTCGAGTCGAGTAATACAAGTTTATACACGCACGCTATGGCATGCACGACATGATCAACGGTAAACAAATACCAAAAATGGCTGGCCACCAATGTGGACCAAACTAACGTCGACAACCGCCAAGTTAAGAACGTTGCTGTTGTTGTTGTTATTGTTGTTGGCGGTCATTAAAGCGCTTCGCACGAGTGCATTGCATACAAATGTGCTGCTCAGAATTTGCAACACATGCATTCTGCTGCGACCTTTTGTTGTTGCACGAGCATGAGCACGAAACGGTTAAGTTGGCCCGTCTGGCAAGTGTAGCTTAAAAGGCTTGAACAACAGAACGAGTTTAATGACATCGATGTACAGACAAAGTCCTGCCGTCGCCGTCGCTGTCACCGAATACATCATTGTCATTACTCTTCCGTTTGACGCAAACGAGAGCACAAGAACGACAAAAAACAACAAAAAATGACCAAAATAAGAACAACGACGATGATAAAAATCGTTTTTGAAAAATGTTAAATTTATGCATGAAAGTTCAAAGTATAAAATAAATCGCGTTAATGTTTGCATTGACGCGTTTCCAGCACTGTTTTTAGTCATCCTCTTCTTCTTGTTATAATTCTCAATTCTTTATTTCAAGACGCTTGTTCGAAGGAGCGGTTGGCGGCAATGCGCGAGGATGCCTTCTTCCTTTGTTAAATGCAAATGACTTTTGTGTTTTATACATTTATAAATTCACTTAATTTCTGCATATACAAAAAGTGTATATCGCTTTTTAGTTCAGTTCGCACAACGGCGCAACAAGGCAAGCCGACGCGCATTCGATAAATTTGAAAAATTCGCTTGCAGCTTTGAATGTTTTCAAGCTGAGTAACAAATTCGCGCAGCAAAAATCAATCACTCCAATTGAATCGCCAAAAATATTTAACAAAAACAAAGCACAAGAAGAAGAGCATATTAAAATTCGCTGAGTTGGCCGCCCACCAGTGGTCGAATAGCGTTGAATTCTGTGCTTAAATTGAAGGAATGCGGGTAACATTTTACTGTAGCATCTTTTAAAAACCCAAAAAAAGAAAAAAACAGAAGTGTTTATCTTGTTAAGTTAATTGCAAAAAATTTATTGCACAAGCAGTGAAAGTGTTTATGTGTGTTTCGTGTGTGCCTTCATAAACTCAAACATAAAATGGTTTGTTAAAATTGCTTTGTATAAATATTTGAAATAAGACGGACTAATATGCAAAAACTGTTGTGCTCTTAAGCACTTGAAAGTAATATTTAAATAAACAATACACACAGTGGTCAATTATAGCAAAATAGATACAAGATACAAGACCTTGGCGTGCACTTCACAACCATTTACGGCCCACTTGCTTTACATGCTCACAACAGGTTGCCAATTGTATGGACTTTTTATTAATTTATGAAAAATTGGAAATATTTTCGCGAACATATCGTTTTGTGTGTGTGCATAAAATTTTACTCAATTTAATGTATTTGTGATTATTTCGTTGAAAAATTCGTTTGCGTATACGCAACGTAGTTCGAATTCGTGCCGTTTCGGGCCGTGTTTATTTACAACATTAAAAATACATTTGGGCATGCATAAATTTCAATAAAAGTCAAAAGAACGCAAATCGTAAAGTTATTTGTGTTAATCTAAGCTACTAAAACAAAGCAATGACTTCAAAGCAACTTTTAAAGTTCGGTTGGGCGGTCTTTTGCAAATAATTTCCACGCCATTTCAATGCGTGTGTAATTAGTGATGAAACGATACTAAGTATTTGATTAATACATTTTGTGCAAAACGGCCAATTTACACCTGTGGGCGGGCGTATTTTAATACTTTTACTTTCTAAATTATGGGTAGCAATGCCAAACAATTACTGAGTTATCGTTGCTACAATTAATGTGAAAAATAAGTAAATATTTTGTTTCGAACAAATAAACCATTCACAGACAAAACGCTCTCATTTAATGTAAGAAATTTGAGTTCCATGTCTCATGTAGCCAATGGTCCAATGATCTGCTGACTCATAAGCAAAATAATAAAAGCCAAAAAGTAAACTGAAATATAAGAAAAATTTCATATCTATGTTTTGGTTTTTGTTCTTTTTCTTTTCCTTTTTGCAATGCAAATAAACAGAAACAAAGTACACGGCTGGGAAATGTTCGACTTTGGTGGAAATGAATGGAATGAAAAAACGGAAAGGATGCAAACAACATTATGGGAAAATTTGAAATGCTAAAAAAGCAACAACAACAAACAACAAATAGCAAAAAGTTTTTATTTTATAGTTTTGAAACGATCGAAAACATTAAATTCAATGTTAAGCACGCAATAATTAACTCAACAAACGCACTGTTGGTGCGAGTGAGATGGCAAATTGCTGCGTGCCGTAATTAAGTCTGTTCTGTTCAGCACAGTGTGGATGAGCGGTTCGCGGGTCGGGGTCTGTGTTGGCTGCCCGTGCAGTCAATTTGTGCACATGGTGGCAGCAAAAATTCAATAAAATAGAATATTATATTCAGCAAATTTTAAGGCGGCAACGGCAACAGCAACAGCAAATTTTGTTCGTTCAAGTCAACATGTCTGTGCGTCTATGCGAAGCAAACCATGTGTCAGTCTGTCTGTCTATACCAGACCAAATTTAAGGCAAAGAAGGCAAATGATGATTTGTGCGTGCGATCGTATAAAGATTAAAACCGCAATTTTCTTATATATTTTTTTTTTTGCTCTTCAAGGTTAATTGAATTTATTTTAGTTTATTTCTTAATCTCTAAAAATAATTATTGAAAATGATTTTGATGTCAATGCAATGCGATATTTTCCATTAATTTATTTGCCTTTTCGGTTGTTTTTCTTTAATGGCCTTTTTCGGGGGATTCACGGCTGACTTGTTGTTCATGTCGATGAGTCATGCAACGAAGTTAATCGATTCTATCGAAGTAATTAAAAAAATGTTTGTTTTGGTTTCAGTTTTCAAAGTTTATGTTTTTGTTTGCGGCACACGCCTTCAACGAAGGTGGGCACATCGGCCAAAGCGTTCAAAACAATTCCAGCGAATTCTACTACGCTACCAATGGGCCATGGGCAGACTGTTGAACGCCCAAAAATATTTACACAAATGCAAGAATTCAATTGTATTTATTTTCCGGCTGGAAAGCGAAATGTTTTTGCATCTTTATAAATTCGCGTGTTTTTCGCAATCTTATAACAGTTACGAATGCGCAACGGGGCCAAAACACAACACAAGCAATTGGCAGAAAATTTTAAAATTTTTCCTAAATTTCTATGCAAAAACAAAAAGAGAAACAATAATTTTGCATTCAATTTGGAAATTTTTCGATTATCGAAAAGTGCAACTCAATTACATATTAGTGGCGAAACGAAACTATTTATAAAAGTGAGTTCATTGCAAAAGAATTTTTGCCGATTTGTGCATATAATTTGGCAAACTTAAGCGTAAAAGATGTAATTGCATAATACAAACTGCTAAATGTACTTTCAGCTTAGTTAAGCTCAATGCGAGCAGTTTAAACGGCCCTTTGGCCACGCCTTGTTTTGCCTAAACTTGTTGCGGCTTATTTTGTTTGTTTGCTTATTATAAATTTTGCTTAATGCTTTTAATGCCACTAAAATGCGTGAATTCATTTCGTATGCAAATTGTTTTTATCAAGAAGCGCGAATAAGCCGAAAGCTAACAACAACAACAACAAACAAATCAAAATATCGACGGTGACTTTGATTCTTGGTCTGGTCTTTTATGTCGTTAATTAAACGCGCCTTTTTATTAACTTGTTTCGCCTTAACTTGGCTCTTTGCATATTTAATGCCTTCGTTCATTCGTTCGTTCGTTCGTTTGTTGCTTCGTTCATTTCGTTTCGTTTCATTTCCACTTCATTTAATTTATCAAATTTATTAAAAACCAATAACCAAAGCGTTTCGCTGAAGTTCGGCAAACCAGTTTTTTGATGCTTTGTTGTTGTTGCTGTTTTTGTTGTCTCATTTCAAGTTAAAACCGCAACATTTTTGGCTTCGTTCTTTAGCATTTCTGTGTATTTTTGCTTATTCGGTTTGGCAATTTGTAAATGACTTTATTTCTATTTGATTATTTATGCTGTGTTTATTTCGTACTGTTGTTGTTGTTGTTGCTGTTGCTCAACGCGCAGTCGCCGCCCTCGACGACGTTGTCGACATGATCATTGTCGTCGTCGTAGTCGTCGTACTGTCTGTGCTGTTTGAGCTCTTTGTCCGCCTTGACTCAACTCAACTCAATTCAACACACTTTACCTCACCTCACCTTACTTCACCACACCACATCGCTCTTTGTGTATGTTCGCTAAAGCAAAGTGTGCTGATGATTTGTGTTGCTTTCATCATCTGCGTTTTGTTGTAAATTCCCGCGCATATACTTAAGCAGAAGCAGCTCACCACTCCGTGCCGCCCGTTGGTTTGTTTAAGGTGTTAAGTGCTTGGCGCGTGTGAAATTGAGATCGTGAAAAAAAAGTCTAAATAGCACAGCATAATCAAATACAAAGTGGGCCACAATGTAATTGTATGCCCCTTTACATGTGCAGACGCGACGTATGCGCAATGTCTGACCACGTTCTCGCTCTCGGTGAAGCTTTGGGCTTGAGTAATTATTCGACTAATATGTATTTAATGACTTAATTACAGAGCACAGCTATGGCATGTCGATTTTTCGCACACGCTGCAATAAATAAATAGACAACTGCAACAACAACAACAACAGCAACAACAGCAACAACAAAAAGTGTTAAATTGTTTGAATTTCAATAATAGTTGTTCATTTACGAACTCCGAACGTTGTCTGCCCGTAATTGCACAGCCAATTTGGCCAACGGCGCGTATGCGCAATTTTCGTGCTGCATTTTCAAAGCAGTAATTTATGGCTGACGCTGAAAATTGTTTGAAGTTGTCGGTGATTATTCGTCGATTATTTTTTTTTGTTATTTTTTTCACAAAGCAGAAATTAACAAATTAGCGACTTTTAAGAAACTAAGCTAATTACAGTATTTTTTCGAGTTAATTGAGTGTTTTGTAGCCGAACTTGTTCATAGCGCAGATAACATAATATTGTCAAACACTTCAAGTGTTGAGCAATTTTTCGGACAACTTCATTGCTATGACTGAAACATATGTTCTAATAAAGTTCATTGTCAACACTTGAAAATACAAAAGCGGCTTAAATTAAAAGAAATTTATCGCATACATTTTCTCCTTCTTTTTTGTGCGTTATTGTTTTTTTTGTTTTTTTTTAGCACACATGCCGAGAATATTTGACACACCCAACATTTGTATTAAAATTTATTGTATTTTGCACAAGCAACGTACAAATAACAAAGACGACAAAAAAAAACAAATGAATAAATACAACAAAAAAAATTATGAATTTATGCACGAACAAGAAGCAAATGAGCCGCAAAGTTCACAGCGCAAAATTAAATATTCAATTTTCTTAATAATTCATTTGCAATTTAATTCGCTTTGAGTTTGTTGGTCAAATTTATGTCACTTTAACGACAAAATAAACTGCACAAAAATGCAGATTAACACTGTTTTTGTTTTCCTGTCTTCTGTCTGTCTGTCTGGCTGTACAAGCGACAAGAAAAAAAAACCAAACAAAATAATAAATAAATAAATAAAATTAATAATAATTTCCGAGGATAAGAACAAAAACAAAAAATCCGTCAATTTTAATTGTGCGCTTGAATTATAATTAAGGAATAAATTTGAAGGCATTTAAATTGTTTTTTTATGAGCAACAATTAATACGAGAAACAGCACGAAAATTTATTACAAATGATTTTGGCACACTTTTGCATTTGATTGTTTTGTTTTTATCATTTTATTTGAGGAAACAGTTTTTTTTTATTATAGTTGGCAAGCTTTTCCCGCAATCGAAGCGTCAAAACAGGTGCGCATTGCAGGTGGGCGGAAATGAGCCAACGGCCCAATCAATAAGCTGTCAAAGCATGACATATTCGAACGAATACGAAAATTTTGTCTTGACATGCAAAAAAAAAAAAAAAATGAAATATATAAAGTAATGAAATAAATAAATCAAAGTGTTGCGTAAGAGTTCAACGCGTTGCTTACATATGTATGTATATAATGTATACACAGAGGGCTTTAAAGCGCTTATACAATGAGCTCAGTTGTGTTTTTATGGTCAAATCAACACTCAATAAATCATTGAGTAATTGCAGTGGAAATGTTGAGCAAAAGACGTGAAGCAAAACGTGCTTTTGTATGAAAGAATGCTGTTAAAATGCTTGAAAAATGTGTGTTTTTCAATGTGAAAAGTTTGCCAAAACATTGATGACGTTCAAAGACGCTTTGGCTAAGAAGAAATGTTAATATTATTATTTCAAATGCTAAATTTTGGCAACTAATAATAAACTTCTCCTTCTTATGCTTGCAGCTTGTGTTAAAGAAAAAGTTCGAGTGGTGGTTCCACAAATTCAAGTGGAGCAACATGTCGACCAATTGGGAGCGAAACGCCTGCCTTACAATACTCACACTGAGCTGTGTGTTAGGACTAAGCTTAAGTCTATACTTCTTTCTGCACGATGATATTAGGACGGGGACTAGCGACAACAACAACAATAACAATACCAATCGAAATGGCAATTATGTAATGATCGATGAAGCTGCGCTGCCAACGCATTACCAAATCGATGTGCCCGATTTACCAACGACCTTCATAGACAATCATGACAATAACAAGAACAACAACAACAACAACAATAGTAATAACAATTATAGTAACAATAACGGCACATTCAGAACCGACGAGAAAACGACGATAACACCGCCTTATCGCTTTGATATACCTGATATTCAAACGACTTACGTGAATGAATCATTCATGCCGGACGATTGGAGCGATGATGATGACATCGAGAACGACATTGACGATATGAATAACACTCTGCCGGACGATCTGTTGAGCGACATTACGACGCCGAAAAAAGTGTACAACTTCAGTTTGAATGCCGACGATTTATTGTACGAATCAAAGCGTAATCATCACAGTAATAATAGTCAGAAAGGTGAGTGGCGCTGTTTTATTTTATTTCCGATTTATAAATATGACAATTGGCTTAGATTTGGTGTCGGCATTCAGTATGACGGGTACATTTCGGACCAAGTCTAGTGAGATCTGGGATCCACATCCGGAGTATATACTGAACACTTTCGGTCAGCAGTTGCATCTGTTGCTGAATCAGGACACTTCATTCATACCGCCGCGTACATTTCGTGTCATACGCATACTGAACAATCGCACCGAGGAGGAGGACGACGAGGAGCAAAAACACTATCTGGGCTGCTATTACAAGGGCGTCGTGCAGGGTGACGAGCAGTCGTCCGTGGCAGTATCGCTGTGCAATGGCATGGTAAGGTCAACACCAAATATAAATGTAAAAAACCTTCAGTCGTCTATGGCAAAATGGGCTAACATACTCACATCGATACTAACCCACTGAATTTACCGCTGAATTCATTATAATTAATGCATAATTAATAACTAACGCAACAACAGCAACAATAACACAACAAAACAATAAAAAAAAAATATTAAAATATTAATAAATACAAAAAACAAAATTTATGTGAGATTATAAATAATATTAAACCTGCTCCGAAATATTTTGCCTACAACGCATTCATGCGCACAGACTGGTTATATCAAAACGAGTTTCGGCACAATGCTCATACAACCCGTCAACCAGAGCCAGAGCAACACCAACGACGCCGACATGCCGCACAAAGTCTGGCGACACTCGCGTCGCAACCCCAGACACACTGTCTCCGTCGATCTCGATATGGATTTGCAAGTGCTGGAGCGGGGCGTCACATCGAAGTTGTTGCGCAAAAAGCGAAATGACGTTGAAAATCCACGCTTCACCATCGAAGTGCTCTTCGCCATCGATCGCTCAATGCAGGAGTTTCACAAGGAAGATCTCAAGTCTTACTTGCTGACGCTCATCTCGATTGTATCGAATATATTCTCAGATGCGAGCATTGGCAACTCCATTAGCATATCGGTGGCGCAAATTTTGATTCTGCCTGACAACTTTTCACGCATGGGCCGCCAGCGAGGTATGCCAACACGTTGTATGATTGTTTGAATTTGATTTGCTTAATTTACGTTTCACTGTCTACGTTTCAGGCAAAGCTGTTTCAGCCTCGGATTTATTGAAAAACTTTTGCAAATCCAAGATCTTAGAGCCCTATCACTTTGACACGGCCATGTTGATTACACGGTAAGTTGAAGCGTACCCTGAACACGCCATGCGTTATTTGGTTAATGTTTCCGTTCGTCTCAGCGATCAAATCTGTAGCAATGAGCGCGGGCAATGCGATACTTTGGGTCTGGCTGGGTTGGGCACTGTGTGCACGAAACAGTCATGCTCGATCTTACAGGACAATGGCTTGCCGGCTGCCTTTACAATTGCACATGAGTTAGGACACATGTGAGTATTCTGAACAAAAACACAAATTACACCGATCAATTGCTGACTAAGTTGATTTATTCATAATGACCGTCATTAGTCTGAATATGCCACATGACGATGATGATAATTGCCGACCGTTCAATCGACCGGGCAAAAACAAGCTGCACATTATGTCAAGCATAATGGGGGACAACATTCATCCGTGGTCGTGGTCCGATTGTTCACGTCACTTTGTCTCGGAGTTTTTAGAGTAAGTCAATGATGCGTTTATTGAACATACATTTGAACAGTAACGTTTTGCCCAAAGAAAAGATGACAAATGGTGTCTTGAGGAAACGCACACAACGTACATTCAGAATTACAACACGAAGCTACCCGGCGAAATTTACTCGCTCGACCATCAGTGTCAACTGATTCACGGCAATCAGTCGAATCACTGTTACTACGACGAAGAGTGCCGGCGTCTATGGTGCAAAGATAGAGAACCGGAAGCGCTCTGCCGTTCGATCAATCTGCCATGGGCAGATGGCACGCCATGCAACAATGATCTCAGTTGGTGTCAAAAGGGCAAGTGCCTGCCGCGCGAGGGCAATTCACTGGAGGTGGTGAACGGCGGCTGGAGTCCTTGGAGTGCCTTCACGTCATGCAGTCTACCATGTGGCGGCGGTGTAGTGGAGTCGATACGTGAATGCGATAATCCGCGGCCAAAGAATGGCGGCAAATATTGCTCAGGCAGCCACAAGAAGTATCGTTCATGCAATACACAGCCGTGTACGGCTGGATATCCCGATGCACGTGAAGAACAGTGCCTCAAACAAAATGGACGTGACGTGAAGATTGAGGGCTTAGAACACAAAAGATATAAGAATTTAAGGTGGATACCAAAATTTGGCTGTGAGTGTCTTTAGTTGGTGTTCGCACGGTTGGCGGTTCGATAGTGGTGATCAATACTGTATGCATATTTGTCTTGTTTGCAGTGCCGGAGCCAAGGGATAAGTGCAAACTGTTTTGCCGACTGGAGGATAACGCCGCTTATTTTAAGCTTGATGAGAAAGTGATAGACGGCACCACGTGCACCTTTGACAGCTTCGACAAGTGTGTCAATGGCATTTGCCGGCCGGCAGGCTGCGACAATGAACTCAACTCACTCGCAAAACTTGGTAAATATGTGTATATATAAATAGATCAAAGCGAAAGCACGTCCGCTGATTGCTAGCTGGGCAGATGGCGGTGAATCAGTCATCAGTCAGCCTGCCGATCAACGCACAGTCTGCCAAAAATAAAATACCCAAAATTCACTCACTTTCCCGCTTTCTGTGCTGTGCAATGCTCTTTTCTACTCTTTTTTAGTTTTAGTTTGCCTAACACAACTCATCTCTTTTTCTCGTTCTCGTTCTCTGACAGACAAGTGCGGCGTTTGCGAGGGCCGTAATGACACATGTGAGGAATTCACCGGAAACTTTTATGTGTCTGATCTATTAAAACAACCCAAGACTGATTCGCTCTACCATTACGTCACGAAGATACCAAAAGGTGTGTACTATTCAACAAACAAGAGAGAGAGATAAAGAAAGAAAAAAAATGCTGATCATTGTTTTGCATTTGGTAAATGAATGTTAAATGATTTCCCGTTTTTAGTTACACGAAACTCGATTCATTATGCATTTACATAGATTTTTATGTCGTCGGACACATACGTTGGGCGGGCATGCGCCATGAATATTCATTCATATTCATAGTATCTCATTGAGCATTCAGCTATCGTGCGGTTGTCTCTCATCATCCGTCCCCACGTAACCAAATCAAAAACGTTTTATTGTCATTTATTGTTACTGCTGCTGTTGTCATCGACAAATTTCCAAACGTTCGCTGCCTGCCTGCCTGGGCACGCACTGTGAACGCGTGACTCTTAACAATTTTCAGCGACGCTGTGATAATTTGATTTATTTATATTTTTTGCCATTTTCGTTGTCATCGCAAGGTGAATGCACCGTGGCGCCAAATCTGATTGACATAATCTCTAGACTCATTTTGATACATGACTAAAAATGCACGACATGCATAACAAATAAGTTCTTATCTAGTTGAGGTCGCAATCGGTCATCAATCGATTGAAATCTCAAATGCATTTGCATTGCAAGCAAACAGTTTTGACTTACGTCACCTGTAAACGGTGCCAATCAAATTCATTCAATTTAAATATAAATGATCAGCAGTGAAACAAACACTCTACCGCACAGCAGTGTACTTTATTCCCACCCCTTTTTACAGGAGCCTCGAATATTGTCATCACACAGCCGGGCTACAGAGCTGACAACTTTATTGCGCTGAAAAGTAATCAAAATTCATATTTTATCAATGGTGACAGCGTGATCAGCAATTCTGCGAAACTAGCCTTCTACGCGGGCATAACTTTCAGTTACAATGGGGCAAGCAGTGCGGTTGAACGTGTGAACACAACCTACTCCAGAAAACTCAAGAACGACTTGATTGTCGAGGTAATTTAAAGGTTTATGTTATTATATGAGAGTTTTACTTTAAAGTTTTTATTGACGACAATCAAAAGGTAATTTCGATTGGGAGCGTACCGGCGAATGACAACGACTCGATCATAATCTCTTACACATACACATTAGACAAGCCGGAATACGCGGAACCTGAGCTCGAAATTTATCGTTGGGAAATGCAATCGTGGAGTATTTGTGACGCCATGTGCCAGGGCAGATCACATCGTTTGCCAGCCTGTGTCAGTACAACGAAAATGCTGAAGGTGGCGCCCCAATTCTGCGAGGAGTCGGCCAAACCGAAAATCGAATATCGTGTCTGCAATACAGACTGTATGCTAACGTAAGCCAGACACTTGACCACATTCAGAACGCTCAATCCTATTATAGAAAACTTTTTACGTATAGCTTGAATGTCGTAAATATTTCGGAGTGTTCGGCTTCGTGTGGCATGTTGGGCACACGTGAGAAGACTTACAATTGCATTCAAACTTTCCCGTCGGTGCAACGTTCAAATGTTGTCGATATGTCGTACTGCGAGCTAAAATATGAAGTCGTGCGTCACGAGCAATGTCGTGAGGGTTGTTGGGACTACTTGGATTGGTCGCCGGTAAGTACAGCAATTGAAATAAATATGACAATTTGGCAACACTTTATTCTGTTTACAGTGTACAAAATCATGCGGCACGGGCATGCAGACAAGAAGCATTGGTTGCTTCCTTAATCAGACACGAGTCAGTGATGCCCTTTGCAGTCCCAGGCAACGAAACTTGAACGACAGACTGCGCGCTTGTAACACAGATCCTTGCTATACCTATGAAGACACAGTGGTAAATTATCAAAGTTGGAACGTTGTTAATTGATATAGTAATATATTTAAATTGTAGAAAACTTCGAGATCTGTGAATAATTGGGTCGCCGCCAATTGGGGCGAGTGCGATGACAAGTGTGAGCGAAATCGTACAGTAACATGTACGCATCCCTCGCGTTACGGTTGTGATGAAGAAAAGCGACCAAATTCAAAGCGAAAATGTTGTCACATCAAATATGTGTCCTATTGGTCAAAGGTAATAGATTCATGAGAAAAGTAAAAAATGAATCTTTCGCCTAACGCTTATAATATTTTTTTTAGTGTTCGGTTGAGTGCGGCACGGGCACCAAGACAAGGGAATCACATTGCGCTCGTGTGTACAAACCCGAGATTAAGGGCACACAGAACCGCCGTGAGTTCATCGACGACTCGAATTGCCGTCATCTGCAACGAAAGATGCCGAAGAAGCCGTACAAAACGTGCAAGATACCGTGCAAGTGGGAGGCCTCAAACTGGACTCAGTGTCCGTCCGACTGCAGCTCTGATTACCAAACTCGTTCCGTGTACTGTGAGCAATCCGGTGGCAATGTCATTAACAATCGATACTGTGACTCATCAAAAAAACCAACGACGCAGAAAATCTGCAACAATTGCGTGCGCCGCCAGTCAAAGATCGTGTCAAGCGTGAGTTCTTCTTGTTTGTTTTTTGAATACTTTTATATTTTAAATAATTTTCATGTATTCGATAGTGTAATTGTGATGGCTATGAACGACGCAAGACGCTTTGCTATAATCGAAATGGCCATCGAATACAGTGTCCGACCAAAGAGCGTGTCTATAAGCTCAAATGCACGCCGCCACGTAATTGCATGCCACAGTCCTGTGCCGAACTGCAAATCCAGCGACAACAATACAAAGACGGCGAGTACACGATCTATGTACGCTCGAGACCAAAGAAAATTTACTGCCATAATATGAGTAGCGCCATGCCAAAAGAATATATAACTGTTAATTCTATAGAGAATTATTCAATCTACTACGACTACAAAACACGCGATCCCGATCAATGTCCGCCGGATTCACGGCTCCTAGAGTATCACCATAGAGAGAATTCCGGTCGTACGTCTTTCCGTAGGATACGTGTGAATATCAAAGACATGCGTGTCATCGAGAACGACTTCACGTTCGCCGATACGGTTGGCACGCAAGCCCAACCGTACGGCTCCGCCGGCGATTGCTACAATCGAAAACATCAGTGTCCACAAGGCGACTTCTCGATAAATCTAAAACATACGGGATTCACGATACGACCAGGCACGGAGTGGAGTCGTTTCGGCCCCAATGTCGTTATGAAGACCTCAAATGGGGTAAGTAGTTCGCATAACTCACGCAGTGTGTTCTCTATAATGCATTAACAAATTCCTCAATTAGTTCGATACCTCAACGCTGACACGTCGTGCCCTATGCGGTGGCTACTGTGGACGCTGTGCGATATCACAGAACTCCGGCCTCTATCTGGACGTTATGTGATTTAGAAACCGACGATCTTCTTCTATTAGTGCAATAGAATGATTTGTGTTAGATGTGATTTGTTGCTATGCACGAATCTATTTTCATGTGGCGAATGAGCAGAGTTCAATGCTTAGAGTTTCATCGAGAATTTCACAAGCACTGCTCCGGCATGAGATGTGATGAGTTCAGTGGCGCTCAAACTGTGTCGCAAGAAAAGCTTTTATATGCAAATTGTAATTGTAATTAATATGACCCATCAACGAGTTGAGTTTTTTTCAGCTTGGGGCCTATATATATAAATGTTCGTAGATATTAATTAATGAATGCAAATTTTATTTAAAATTAGATAATATTTACACTAATATAATGAACGAAATTATTTATATAACACAAACATAAAACAAAAAATCAAAAAAAAATTTATAGTATTACAATTAGAGCAGATATATTTTGTATATGATGTATCAAATCCATTAAGCGGTGCTCAGATGTTCATCTCAGACCAAATCTTATCAAAACGAATCATTTTGTGTTCATATCGCGTAGCGAAAAGTATTTCTTTAATGGAATGTTTGTTAAAAACAAACTAAGCATTTTACAAACGCGTCAAAAAATTTAACAACGATAAACAAAAGAATAAAAATATAACAAGAAAGGAGGAAAGCAATGGTTTTATCTGCGGACCAGCCCAGATGAATAAACTGCCATAGTTTTGTTTTACTTTCCAATTTTTTTTCTCAAGGGATAATTTTTATATTTCGGAATTTCATTTTATATTTTTTTTTTATTTTAAACATTCTATTTTAATGTAATTTTACTTTAAAAAAAAATCCAAACAAAAAATATAAAGCATTGAAAAAAAAAAATCCCAAAATATAAAAAGTGCTCCTTAAATGTAATCTTTATGTATGAACGTGTGTGTTGTAGTTTGTTGCAATTCGTATTGTATTATGTTAGTTAAGTTACTTGTAAAGAATTTAAGGTTAAATTGCAAGCTAATATTCTCGAACAAATGGCAAATATTTTTAACCATATTGCACATAATGTCATTTATTTTAATATCGTAATTCCAATTATTCATTGTAAAAAGCTCAGTAGCACTAACCCCATTCCCACTTAGTGTAGGCCATAATTCAACCAAACTGTTTTTCCTTACCATTAAAAACACATAAAACAAAAAACAAAAAAATTTAATGATAATCAAAAATAAGTCTTTTTTTTCCTACTTATGAATCCTCAACTCATAATCACTTTTGTTCTTCGCTATATGATCAATAATCTCTAGAGTCAAGTTGTTCCATAAAGTTTAGTAGAATATGACTCTGACTAAGTTTAAATAGATTCAAGCGAAAAAATGCCATCAGTCACCGAATCTCGCCTACATGTAAAATAAAAACATTTTTGCTGCCCTCACTGAAATGTGCTTTCTCTAAGCTTATATTCTGTAAACAACTGCCAAATTAGATACTAGAAACAAGATACTAATTAGTTACAAATGGAGATACTAATTTTAATACAACTTCCTTCAACTAAGCCGAAAATACTCATAAAAACTTGCGCTAAAGAAAATGCAATCTCAAAAATGAAAACTAAAATAAAAACAAAATAAAAAAATAAATAATTTAAAAAAAGAAATGAATCAAAAGCCAAGAAACCCGGTAAAGCAATATGGTATGAAACATACGATAAGATATGAGATAATATTCGTTTGCTTTAAGGAAATGTTTGTATATGAGTAAATCAAAGCATAATTAATTAAGATCTTATCCGTTAATGTTAATGTTAATAATATTATTAACAATATATTTTTTTAATTGAACAATTTACACACAAAAACAAACAATCATGTGGGCTTTTTTTGTACCGCTTAATAAAATCCATAAAAAAAATGAACGTCAATTAAACTATAAAGTAATTATATAAAGTTATTAAAGACTGAATTAACACCTTAATCGGCAACGCTTTGTGGTAGTGGCCAAAAGTGATAATGATTAATGGCATGTGATAATGACGCACATATTTTTTGGTTGTTGTTGTTAGTTGGTATTATTTATTTATAATTTTGCAAAAGAAAAAATTAACTTTGTCATGAAGTTTGAAAACTAGAGACGACCACAATAAAGTAAATATATGTATTCCCGATCAGCGCAACGAGACAAGTAGATATAGTCATGTTCGTATGTCAGCCGGTATATTTTCTCCCGTTGTACTTCACTAGTTTTAAAATTTTGGGAAGTTGAAAAAAATTTCCAAAAACAAATTGTCTTTTTTTTTTTCGTTTTTTGTGCCCATCAAAGTTTTTAAAAATTATTTGGTTTGTGTCTTCGCTAAGGCCAACGCTTTTGGTGATCATTATTATATTCGGCTCAGAGTAAAGATTGAGTGAACATTTGCTGATGCATAAGCGTCATAAATGCGCCGCACAATATTTGCTTTATTATATCAAGGTTCAATTTAATTTGATTTTAAAAAATGCAAAAGTTCTGCAGTACTGCTGTTATGAACGGACTTCAAAAAATGATACAATTGCAGTGAAAATACTTTAAGCCATTGAAATTTAATATGCGCTTCTCTTAAACATTGTATCTCGATGTTTTAGAAAAAAATATTAATTTTATTCAAATGTGAGTTCATATTTTTCATGGAAAATACATTGATCTTATTATAAAAAGGTAGCTTCTCTGGCGAAAACAGAAAAGTTTCCAATATTTGTTTTTTTTTTTATTTTAAAGTCAATCAATGAGACAAAATATGAAAATGATAAAGTAGATGCAGGACTTTGTACAAATTCCTTTGACTGTGATAAAGTTGACGAATTTGTTGTTGGCTGTTGTTGTTTTAGTTGTTGTGGTTGCTTGTCTTAACGCCGCAATAGTTATGTGAAAGCAGTTCGGCTGAGTTGTTGCTTTTGGTGATCTTTGACAACGAAGTAAAGATTTAAAAGCATTTGCGGTGCACGATGCCGGGACCGGATTCATCGTACTCTTGTTTCGAGATCCACATCTGTTGGAAAGTGGACAGAGAAGCCAAGATGGAACCACCGATCCAGACGGAGTACTTTCTCTCAGGTGGAGCAATGATCTTGATCTTAATCGTGGAGGGAGCCAACGCTGTGATTTCCTTTTGCATACGATCAGCAATACCTAAAATTATTACAAAAATCCTGATAAAAAATATATTTTTGAGGCATCACTGCATGAAACGAACCTGGATACATGGTGGTACCACCGGACAGCACAGAGTTGGCATACAAGTCCTTACGGATGTCAACATCGCACTTCATGATTGAATTGTAGACAGTCTCATGGATGCCAGTCGACTCCATGCCCAAGAAAGAGGGTTGGAAAAGAGCTTCGGGACCGCGGAAACGTTCATTGCCAATGGTGATGACTTGACCATCGGGCAATTCATAGGACTTCTCCAAAGAGGTGGAGGCAGCAGCAGTTGCCATTTCCTGCTCGAAGTCGAGCGCAACATAGCACAACTTCTCCTTGATGTCCCTGACGATTTCACGCTCAGCGGTGGTGGTGAACGAGTAACCGCGTTCCGTGAGAATCTTCATCAGGTACTCGGTCAAATCGCGACCAGCTAAGTCCAAACGAAGGATGGCATGTGGCAATGCGAAACCTTCATAGATGGGCACGGTGTGTGTGACACCGTCACCGGAGTCCAACACAATACCGGTGGTACGACCGGAGGCGTACAAGGAGAGCACAGCCTGAATGGCAATGTACACGGCGGGCGTGTTAAATGTCTCGAACATGATCTGTGTCATCTTCTCACGGTTAGCTTTGGGATTGAGTGGAGCCTCTGTCAATAGAACAGAGTGTTCCTCGGGCGCTACACGCAATTCATTGTAGAAGGTATGATGCCAGATCTTTTCCATGTCGTCCCAGTTGGTGATGATACCGTGCTCAATAGGATATTTCAGAGTCAGAATACCACGTTTGCTCTGTGCCTCATCGCCGACGTAGGAGTCTTTTTGACCCATACCGACCATCACACCTTGATGACGAGGGCGACCAACGATCGAAGGGAAGACAGCACGGGGGGCGTCATCACCAGCAAAGCCGGCTTTGCACATGCCCGAACCGTTGTCGATAACTAATGCACCCGCATCATCGTCACACATTTTGGCAGCTGATTATTTGTTCTAAAATGGTAATATCAACGAAATCATTAAACATTGAAAATTTACACTTTACTATTAATGTAATATATGTTTGTATGAATAGTGATTTCAATGATCTCAAAATGTATTTTTAAATCGTGATATTTTCAGATAATCGAATTAGCAAAATAAATTATTTCAAACACTCTAATATATCTTCTATATCTTCGTCATTTTCAATAAACCTTTAAAACATAGAATAAATAACATTTGCTAAATTTGAGGTTATAAAGTGATTTTGAATTAAGAATATCTGCTATGGTAATTATTGGATTGTTGGGGTCATTGTTTGAAACGGATTCACGAGTAATTTTAAGGTGCTCAAAAAAAGTTCTAAATGTCAATACTTTAGATAAAGTTAAATGGTTTAATTTTAGACACAAATTGCTCGCTTCACATTCGCTCTTTTGGTTTGGATTGGTTTGGGATTGACTTCAATTACGCAATTTGCTTTATTGATGTCGGAGTATTGAGTTACGTCGACTGTTTATAGGTTTTCGTTCTTGATTCAGTTCAACATCCATTCAGCAAAGAATGAATGAACAACTGAGTGAGAAGTCGAGTGTTTTAACGGCGAACAAGTCAAGCGAAAGCAATATATCATATCTTTTATATTCAAATCAACCTATTCTTATATATTCTTTATGAATCACTTTTTTGGAACTATTGCAACTTTTTCACAACTTTTGATTCAATTTGAAATATCAAAAATGATTTTTTGTATCTTATAAAGAAACGAGTGATCTTAATCAATAAACACTTCAACTTCATTATGCAATCTCCAAATTTTAATCACGCTGGCCATGTATCGAGTTACTTCAGACTTCGGACTTGAACAGCCTTTGAACTGTTTTTTTTATAAAGTTTTTTATTTTTAATTGCTGAATTTCTAAACTTCAACCGAATCACAATTTAAAATAATGTAAATCCTTTTACAAACTTTTTTCGGCCAATAAATGAATTGAAAGGATTGTTAATCAACTCCTGTTCGACGTCCTGTTGGCAGCGAATCTCAACAACAAATGGAATGATAAGTGGCCAGCGAAGCTTATTTATCGGCGTTACTCGTAAAAAATGATGTCGAATCCAAATGCAGCTCGTTTATTGACGAACGCATACGCACACACATTAACGATTGGCAAAAAAGCAGAGAATTTGGCAATCGATGATCACGCACAATCACAATGACATGATCGAGGAGATAGATGAGAGTTTGAGAGGCAATTGAGAGCACTCATTTCTCCTTGACTAAATTTATTTTGTGGGTGTTAAAGAAGGCGTGTCACAATTTTGAACAAACAATTTTGAATCTATCCGTTTTAATGTTTGGAGTATTGATCGATCGTTGTGAAAGATAGACTAATAATTACGAGTCGAAAAAATTATTACTGCGGAGATGAAATTGAAAAAAACCAAATTGGTTGTCTTTATTCAAATGAGTTCTCTTAGCTTGTTCATATAAAATACAACGGATAAAGCTTCTAACAGGCATAGCCACAGATGGGACGAAATAACCACGATTATTAAGTATATGAAGATATTCCTTTGATTGAACTAAAATTGGATCTCTCACTGATGCACAAACACTTAGAAGCACTTGCGGTGCACGATGCCGGGACCAGATTCATCGTACTCCTGCTTCGATATCCACATCTGTTGGAAAGTGGATAGCGAGGCCAAGATGGAGCCACCGATCCAGACGGAGTACTTTCTCTCAGGTGGAGCAATAATCTTGATCTTGATCGTTGAAGGCGCCAGCGATGTGATTTCCTTTTGCATACGATCAGCAATACCTAAAATTATTACAAAAATCCTGACAATAAATACATTTTTTTAAGGGTCTCTGCATGAAACGAACCTGGATACATGGTAGTACCACCGGACAGCACAGAGTTGGCATACAAGTCCTTACGGATATCAACATCGCACTTCATGATCGAGTTATAGACAGTCTCATGAATACCTGCAGACTCCATGCCCAGGAATGAAGGCTGGAAGAGCGCCTCGGGGCAGCGGAAACGTTCGTTGCCAATGGTGATGACCTGACCATCGGGCAATTCATAGGACTTTTCCAAGGATGTGGAAGCGGCTGCAGTAGCCATTTCCTGCTCAAAGTCGAGCGCAACATAGCATAACTTCTCCTTGATGTCCCTGACGATTTCACGCTCAGCGGTGGTGGTGAATGAATAGCCTCGCTCGGTCAAAATCTTCATCAAATAATCAGTCAAATCGCGTCCAGCCAAGTCAAGACGAAGGATAGCATGTGGTAGTGCGAATCCTTCATAAATGGGCACAGTGTGCGAAACACCGTCACCAGAATCAAGGACTATGCCGGTTGTACGACCGGAGGCGTACAAAGAGAGCACAGCCTGAATAGCGACATACATGGCTGGCGAGTTAAATGTCTCAAACATGATCTGTGTCATCTTCTCACGGTTAGCTTTGGGATTGAGTGGAGCCTCTGTTAACAGCACTGGATGTTCTTCGGGCGCTACACGCAATTCATTGTAGAAGGTATGATGCCAGATCTTTTCCATGTCGTCCCAGTTGGTGATGATGCCGTGTTCAATAGGATACTTCAGAGTCAGAATACCACGTTTGCTCTGTGCCTCATCGCCGACGTAGGAATCTTTTTGACCCATACCAACCATCACCCCTTGATGACGAGGGCGACCAACGATCGAAGGGAAGACAGCACGGGGGGCGTCATCACCAGCAAAGCCGGCTTTGCACATGCCCGAACCGTTGTCGATAACTAATGCACCCGCATCATCGTCACACATTTTGGCAGCTGGTTAAATTTTCTGAAGCGACCGAAATAAACAAAGATTAATTGGTAATAATATTCATGAATCATTTATGCATTCATCGTTCATTCATTATTCTTTTCACTCCACACTTTTAGAACAATATTATAATCACTTTTTAATGTTCATCCTTTTAAGGCTTCTTAATATTTTCAATTATTTTTTTAATTATTAGAAATTATCACTTTCACAAAATAAATTTTCGTCCTATGACTTGTTTCGCATCCTTTTCAGTTACTAAGGAAAATCACTAAAATATTAAGTCCTTTGCAGACCTTTCTGGCAATTTAAATCGAGAAGAGGTTATGTATTCCAATCGTTGGAGCAAAGGATCTTTTTTGCAATAATCAGATTCCCTTGTTGGCAGCTTGACTCAACGATAAATGAAAAGATGAGTGCCCAGCAGACCCTTTATAAGAAATATTCTCGAAAATTATTATGTCGAATTGGCAAAAAAAAAAATAAATCACGCACACAAGCACAAAATTCGGCTGAGAATTTCACCTTTGACGATCGCATACAAACACAATAAAACTTAAAAAAAACGATGAGAATATGATGAATAATTAAGAGGCTTTTGGACGAGATAATTTACATATGACATAGCAAACGAAAAACGGCAAATGTAAGCAGTGAAAATTGTGTTTGTATTGCATGCAATAACAAATAATAGTACAAGTCATATGATGGCAACAGATCGTGTATACGCGCCCTGTGGCTAATTATTTTGAAAATGTGGAGCAAGATACACTCGAAGTGAATCAGACCATATACAGCAGTATTTTTGCTTCTTTGCGATCGATGCACTACATTCGGTTGTAACGACATTACAAAAGATATTTCAAGCAATTTATCCTTTATTCGTTTTATTCTTAGAAACATGATATTAAATAGTAAGCCAATAAGTATGCAATAGTAATTTGTAAGCCTCTTTTAGGCTTTGCGCTTGAAAAATGGAAATTCCAAAATGACCATTTGCATCTTTGAACTAAATAACTTCAAACGAAAGCGAAATTTATATAGCAGACATGCATTTTAATCATGATCAAGCGTATAACTAAATTAGTGGCAATGACTAGAAGAGAACAAAGCACTTCTTTGAGAGCCGTGAGAATAATAGAAATGTCTGTGTCGTTGAAAGTAAGTGAGCATTCGTGATAAATGATGTTCTGAGATGCGACACAATTTGAGAAAAGATGCGACAATCGATTAGGCGATTGTGTCGACCCGAGAACTTCTCGTTAAAAAACGAGCCACAACGAATACGGGCGTGTGAGCGAGCAAGCGAGCGAACGAATAAAGAAACGAAAGAAACGAACGGTTGTTCACAGCAAATTGCGAATTCTTTAAAATAGAAACAAACCTTAGAAGGACTGATAGATACGCGCACTTTGTTGTTGCTGCGGTTCAATGCAACCGTTTCCCAACAATAACACCAACGACGTATGTAAGAGCAACAGAGCAACAGCAACAGCAAATGCAACAACAACGAAAATAGCAACAACACCGTCGGCAAATACTGACGACGTCGTCGACACCTATAAATCAACATCAAGGTTGCCCGCCTCGCCTTGCTCGAGGAAGCGTTTCAACGCAGCATTGCGGCAATTGCTGAGCTGCGCCACCGCCAAATAAAGTTGCGAAATTTTTTCACATGCCGACGCAGCAATTTTTCATTGCATTTAACGCTGACCAGCAACGCATGAGAACATTTTCGTTTGCATTTGTTGCACATTATTTATTTGTCTTTTAGGTTAGCACACTTTCGCACGCGTTACAGACTCTGTTTTAAACAAATCAACTAAATTTAAATTATATTTTAATCTTAAATAAAATCATTAAAGTTATTCAAAACAAAATATACTTTTCGCTCAATTTTTGGCAAGCGCAAATTTGTTCAAGTTTATGTAGAAAGGTGCTCATAGCAGATGATAACATATTTTTTTTTATGTAGCGTACTAAAATTTGAGTCAAACCGACTCCTGTGCTATTTTCACAACTTTCATAGCATATTTTTTTTACTTTTTTAGTGTAAGTTTTTTTAATCAATTGAATTGATTTTCCTTTTTTTCCGATTGCTTTTCTTCTTTTTCATTTGTGTCTAATTTTAAGTTTGTTTCGTGTTCACACTAAAAATAGTTTGTGAATTGTACTTTCCTAATCAATCGGAAGTAAACACTTATGTCGTTGGGATCACTCGTCTATCTTAAGATGATTTCTGCACTTATCAGAACTTTATCAAATTTATAATTAGATTTTTACTCAAGCTGATTCAAAGGTAAGTGCAAACACACAAGTTCAAAATGTATTATTAGACTAAATACGTGAATTCGCTGATTGATTCATGTTTTTTATGTAATATGTAAACTTAAACAACGAATTTTATCAAAATTATCATAATGATGAGTCTTCGACGAATTATTAAATACAGTTTGATAAGCATAATCATTTTTTACAGCAGCACAGCACAGTTTGAAAGTTACAAAATACAGTTTGAGGACAATTGTGCAGTAACCAAATCAGTTAACGCCATCTAGCGGTGATTAGCTTTATTAGTACTGCTTACAGCAGCGATTTTAATAAAACCTTTATTTTTCTTTAAATAACGAAATAATAAAAAAATCAAAATCAAGTAATATATGTAAATTTTTTTAATTTAAGAAAAAGCCACAAATTTTTCATCGTTTATTTCCTCATATTGTTTTTATTCATATATGTACTTATATATTTTTTATAGACCACAAGTCTGATTGATGCTTTAAAATTACTAATTAGTTAAAAAAAAAGTTATATTGAAGTCAATAAATAAATTTCCACTACAGCAACCTTAACTTTACAAATAATATAAATGAAAATAGCGCAATATTATTCGAAGTAGTCTGATTATCTCGGCTTTTAGTAAAAACTTTGGTTGAAGGTAAAATTATGTCTTAAAGATTAGTATTGTTTTAAGTATTGACACATGGCGCATAAAGTCAAAGCTGCACTTAAGCGATATTTTATACATAATCCATAAAGTAGCGTTTTGAAGAGTGATAGGCTCACAGCTGAAGAAAACTTTCTTTCAATGTTTCCGGCTAAAACGGAGCTGAGCTGAGCTGAGCGGCGACTCTTACTCGTCGTGCATCTAAACTGCTACAAAACTTTGCTTTGCAAATTGAATGCGTTTTTTTTATCGAGATTTTCTTAATTAACATTTTTTATGCATTATTATTAGAGAAAAACCAATGATACAAATATAAATGAAACTAACGTTAAACTTTTAATAGTAAAATCATTTGTTTTAAGACTTACACTTTGACCTCTTGTACCACTTGGCCTCTAAAAATCATCATGTTTACTTTTTTAAGTCCTTACAAGAATAAATAAATAAATAAATCAATTAAAATTGAAACAAAACTTGGCTGCGAATGCTCAAAGAACCCATTGGAGAAAGCACAAATTTCAAGTACTTACACAAAAGAATCAAAAGACTCATGAAACGAACTTGTTTGTGGGCTTAGGACAAGAGTACAAAACAGAATAATAGAAAAAGAGAAAGAGCACAAGACACACACGCAACACACATAAGCACATGAACAGAGAGCGTCGAGAAGAACAAGAAACAATCGCGACGTTAGCATAGACGAGGCACAGTGACGCCAGCAGCGATTGCGGCAGCAGCGGTGGCAGCGGCAGAGACAAAAACGTCAGCGACGAGTGAAAAAGAAAGTGCAAGTGGACACGACGGCGGATGCTTAGTATTCTGCTGGCGATGTGCCGTTTATTTGTACAATGCTGCCGCCATCTTTCTGTGCTTGTTGTTGTTGTTGTTGTTGTTGTAATTGTTGTTGACCAAGTCAAAGAAGAAGCAGTCGCGCAAAACCTGCCACTGAAAAAAACCGTCGAGGCCAAAATCAAGACTCAAATAAAAACGTGTGAAAGAGACAGCAATACCATGTTGACCCAGTTTTCGTGTACAATCAGAATGTTTCATGTTTCGATTTTATTATTTTATTTTAGTTTCGTTATTGTTGTTGTTGCTGCTGTTGTTGTTGTTGTTGTTGTTGCTTTCATTGTGGTTCTGCTGTTGGTCAGCGTGCTTTTTTGATTTGGTCACCAAATGTAAGTTTCTTGCGACCGAACTGTCGAATCACTTGGCGTATATCTTTGCCTATACATGACTCTATGTGTGTGTCTGTGTGTGTGTGTGTGTGTGTGTGTGTGTGTGAATGTTTGCGTGTGAAGTTACTTTTTCTTTTCTTTTTGCTCTCAATTGTTCATTCGTTTGGTTCGCTACGTTTTCAAAGTGTTTGTTCGTCTGCTCTCCCGCTCGCCCTCTCGCCCTCTCTCCGTCACACGTTCTGTCTCACTTTAGCAACAACTTCTGCTGCGAACATTTCGTAGGCCTATGTCAGAAATTTATTTATCCGTCCGTCCAACAGTCGGCCGGTTTATTGTATGAGCATGTTGTATCTACAAGCCAAAGCAAACCAAACCAAAGCAAAGCAAAGCTTGACAAGAACAATTTGAAGGTATGACTTTCGAAAATTTTTACTGTTGAATGCATTGAAATGTATCTTGTATCGTAGAGTATCTTATGGTCGTATGTACAAATGTATCGCTTACTTTCAGATTCTTTTCTTTCGATTTTTGCTGTTCGGATTTCATTACTTTTTTTCTTTCTGCTTTTTCCAATTCAAGTGCAGATACCATTTTTAGTTTTTTTCTTTTTCTTTCTTACTTTTTAGCATTCATTCGAGCAAAGCACCTCAGCAACAAACACGAATCTCTGTTCGCTTCAATTACTTTCGAGTATTTAATGAGTTTTCATTTATTTCGTTGTCGTTGTTGTTGTTGTTGTTGTGCGATTCATTCTTTGCACATTTCGCTTTGTGTTCTTAGCGGCAACTGTCGGATTTATGGGCTTTTATCTTCACGCTTGGCAACGCTGCTTGGCTAAGCCAGAAAGAGGCAACCATGACATAAACTTTCGATTGTCTGTCATCACATAACAGTTCTTTTCTTTGGCTACACTTCTTCTTCTTCTGCTGCTGCCGCTGCTGCTGCGCTCTTCGTCATCTTTGGCTTAAATGGGTAATTGGGTCAGCCAGCGCTCTTTTAGAGGAAATGAAATAAAACGAAATGTACTAAAAGAAAAGAAGACGAAGATGAAGAAGAACATGCGGCGGCAGAAGAAGAAGAAGAAGTGCTTTTCAGCTCATTTCACTGAAATTCTTCTGGCTTAATGTACACTTATTTTTAGTCTTGCCTTGGCCATCACAGTCGCAGCTATTTTTGTACGTGATGGCAGCGGGGTGCGTGGAGGGGCGCGTGCGTTACTTCGTGGGCTAAGCTGCCAAGTTCTTCATTTCTTTTCATCATTTCATGAAATCGCTTCTTTTTTTTTTTCTGAGTTTACAACTTTCTTGTGAGCTTCTTTTTATCTTTCGACATTTTTGGTGCTTAATGCGCTTGGCATCTTTTTTTGCTTTTGGTTTTTTTTATTTCTATATATATTTTTCCGTCTTTTTGTTTTCTTTTTCTTATTTCATGTTAATTATTAAAAAGTGAAAATACGGTTTTTGGGTTTTGGGTTTTGGCTTCTTTCGAGTTGAATTAATCATCAGTTCGTCATTTGTGCGTTGTATGCATGCATGTGTGTGTGTGTGTGTGTGTGAGTGTGCGTGTGTTTCTGCTTGTTGCGCATGTTCTATTGGCATGGTTTGTTGCTTAAGTCTTTTGTCTTCCTCTTCACCCATGTACATTTCAGAACTTCGGTTTTTTTGTTGCTTTTAATCTTCTTGCGCACAAAAATGAAAATTCATGGCTTTGCTTTTAGTATATTCCTTATTAGCATGTAAACTTTAATTCGTTGTAGCGATCAGTCATGATCATGATTCTCTTCTTTTTTTTCCTTTTTATCGGTGACCCATTTTTTTTTCCTTTGCTGTTCTTTTTTTAGCAAATAATTATGTGTAACAAAAAAAATGATTATTGGTTTGTTTGTATGTATTTGTGTGCCTTAATTGTTGCTACTTTGCACCAAAGCCATGAGAAGAAGGTACACAAGATATAAGAAGGTATTCTGGTCTAAATTTAGGAGTCTTTCAAAGTACGATAAAAAAAAATAAAACATTTTTGCTTTACAGTTTTTTACAAAAAGTTTATTGATACTTTAAGAATTCAAGATAATTTTTCAAAAAAAAAAAAAAAATAAAATTATCGAGTAATGATGTTGTGAAGTGGAGCCCAAAAAAAAAGTAGTGTCATGGTGGACATAATTTCAATTCTTGCAGTGTTCGGAAAATAAAAACAAAAATGCAGTTATGCATAGGAAGAACGTCATTATAAACACAATTAATAGAAAAAAACTTTAAAGTTTTTTGGCAAAACGGCGTTGATTTAAAAAAAAAAAATGACGGGACAATTTTTTTTACTTCTACGAATTTTTTAAAAATAGTAAAGAACATTTGTTTTCTTAACCATGAGTTCCTGGCATAAAAGCATATATTAAAAAAAATTCATTAAAAATTTGGAGTTGATGGAGTTTGCATGACTAGAACTGGAGATATCATGTCAGATGACAGATCGAAATGTTTTTTTGGCACATGTGCTTGAAGGTCTAAACTATATAAAAATTTAAATAAAAATTATATATTCAAAATTTCAGACCAGAATACCAGAATTTTTTTGCATTTGATGCTTTTTTTTTGAAATTTTTTTATTATATTTTATTTAAAAAATTTTAATATTTTCTATAATTCTTTTTTTTAAATTTTAATGACTTTCATTTGTTTATTACAAATAATATTTAACTTTCGATTATTTCGAATCTCAACTAAAACAAATGAATTCGATTGTTGATTAAATTCAAATCTGTATTTTAATTGCAAATGAAGACGTTTGTTTATTTCGGTAATGAAATAATTTAAAAACGTTGTGGTGAACGTGAACGTGAACGTGTTCGCCGCCTTTGTCCGTCGATGCTTCACATAAAACTTTCACCCAAATCGTAACTGAACTGACAAATAGAACCAAACACATGTCTATATGTGAAAACTAAAACGTTACGCATTTTCAATACAAAACACACAAACACAAACACAAATACACAGAAAGAAATAAAAGAAATTCGTGTATGACTTGGGAAAAATCTGAAAAGCATTAAAGCGATTGAAAAAAAGGCCTACGAAGCGAACAATGATGACTTCGATTAAACAGAAACAATGCGACTTCTATATTAGAAAGTTTTCTACATTATTTTAAAGCAGCAGCTACAACAACAACAACAACTACAACAACAATGGCTGTAAGTGCAAAGCCAAGAAAGCACCAAACTTTGAGTTACTTTTAAGTGAAGCTGCAAATAGAAGAAAGAGAAAAACCATAAATTCAAATTAATGTAATTTTGAAAATGTTTTATAAGTTTTATGAAAATAGAAAATTATAATAAAAAAACAGAATGGAGGCTATTTTCGACTTTGCTGAAACTTATATACGCTTGCAGGTTTTCTAACAAAAAACTTATTTTTGACAGATCGTTCTTATGGGAGCTATGCATATATGAGTGATTCGATCGAACTAATTGTAAGATATACAATGCTTGGACTAATCTGAAGTATTTCTGTGCTTAAAGTTTTTCTATATGTTATATGAACTCGCGATATCTCCTTCTTTGAGTAGCAAACTTTACGGCAAAGTTAATTTACTCATTTTTGCAAGCGTATAAAAAAAAAGCTGTTGACGAACGTTGCCAAAGGCACTTTTGTGGTGCGGGCGTTTGAAATGCGCACAACTTAATTATAAATTAATTAAGAATGTGCCATGTAATAAATACATGAGGTTTCACTCTCTTTTGCGGTAATTATGCACGTTTGCGTTGCGAACAAAGAAAGGCACAACTACAACATTTTCGTTGTGCTTTCTTTGGCAGAAGTTACAGAAAGGTTTGTCTACACTAAACTACACAAAAAGAAGCTTTGAATTATATAATTGAAACAAAAAAAAAAAGAAGCAAAGAAAAAAAAAAACAACTTGACAAAAATAGACGAAAGTAGTAATTTAGTAGGAAAATAAAAAAAGACGGCAGCAGCAGCAGCAGAAGAAGAAGAGGAAGAAGAAGCAGCAGAAAAAAGCGAAAGAGCAAAGCTTTGTGTGTTGAAGAAAGAAGTTTGTTTAACAGCGTGCAAAGAAAAAGTAGAAAACCAACAACAACAACAACAACAACGACAACAAAAACAGTAAAAGAAAAGAAAAGAAAAAAAGTTTGCAGCCGAAGAAAGTTGAAGTTATACAACGAAACGATTTGGCAATGGAACACTAACGAAATATTACAACGTTTAATATTCTCCCAAGCGAAGTTGACAAACGCACATGGCTCAGCAAAACTTGCGCAGCGCAAACGAACCAAAACAAAAGACTTCAACGAAGAACCAAACTTGAGTGCCAACAAAACGAAACGAAATGGCAAATGGAACGCGCAAGAGAAATGCTAAATGCACAAGAAGAAGAACCAAGCCAAGACGCGACACACACACACACACGCACACGCACACAATGACAAATGCTAGAAAGCATTCGTGCGAGTGAGCTTCGTAGCCGAGCCGAGCGACGTGTGTGTGTGTGTGTGAGTGTGTTTGAAGCGAAAGCTAACCGCGCAGCGAAACGAAGTGGAATGAAATTTCTTTAGCGCATTTGTCGATCTTTGAGGATAAGCGTCGGTTTCACTGCACGCTGCCGCACAGACGTTTACAGTGCTCCGTGGCAGACGAACACGCTCACAACGTGCACGCGCAAGAACCAAAAAAACAAACCGTAAATTTCAAAAACTCATAACTCAAACCGTATTGAAATCGTTGTGCAGTAGTGAAGTGTTGCCGAGCACATTAAGCAACGCTAGAAGAACAAGCACAAGCACTTTCATAGAAAGTCATAATTGCCACAGTGTGTGTGTGCGTGTGTGTGTGTACGTGCGTGCGTGCGTTCGTTCGTGCGTGTGTGTGTGTTCGCGTAGTCGGCGCGCCTGCGCTACAGTCGTGCTATCCTTTTGTCGTCAGAGACATATTTACATATATTTAGTGACAAAAACAACAACAACAACAACAAAAACAAACACAAAATGCAACAAACTAATTTAAAAAGAAATGCAAGCGTTTTATGACTTGACTTGATTTGATTTGTGTGTCTTCTCTTTTTTGGCCTTTGTCGCATTTCAAATGAAACTGTTCAATACTTTAAACTGTTCTTCTTGCGCATAACAACAACAACTACAACAACAACAATAAGAAACAAAAGTGAAAGTGCTCATTCGGTTGGCTTAAATGCTACTCTTGAATTACAAATAATATTGACGACGTCGAAAGCGAAACAAAAAGAGAAACTATCAAAAATATATATTTTTTGCACAACTCTGGATTACCATAAATGTTTATCATCATCATCGTCATTAGCAACGCCGCTTTTCAAGGATATTCTTTAACACCAACATTGCCCTAAACACTTTCACTGGATATACAAACACTTCTCGCAGCAACGCGTCACTTCGTCACCTAACGTCTTCGGCCTTACACACATCATACATCCTCTATACGCGACTATGGCGGCCAACGAGATAATGGCACCCAGTGTCAACACCAACTGCCAATACTCCACCCGTTACTGCTGTAAGTCTGTCCGCATAACTGTACATAATTAACCAATGGTGGCAGCGCATTCTAAACTAAAATCCTTGAAGGACCTTTAACGGTTGCTAAGTTACAAACATTAATGCAAGCTGATGATAAATTTCTTTAGCTTAAACTTAACACAATTGAACTTCTGAAATTGCCAACAAATTTTCACCAAATAAAAGTGAAGCGGCAAATAAAGTAAAAAAAAAACATAATCAAGCTTAGCGATATTTCAAGTAATCACTGGAAAAACCACACAAATACCAACGCACACATACACATGCATATACATATAAATCTTGTTGCACGCAAAACAAGCCAAGCATCGTTCAAGTTAAAAGACAAGACCTTCCCGAATGTGCAGACTAAAATCGCAACTCCTCACTCAGCCCCCCTTGCAGCATGCGAATGCATCGCCTTGAAAGACGAAAAAAAAATCAATGACAACAACAACCAAGTAGGAAAGCCAAAGGAAAAACCAACCAGACAGACAGACGGACGGACGGACGGACAACTGAGCGCAAGCACAGGTTGCTTGCACATGCGCACATCGAACTCGTTCGCTCGTTCGTTCGCTCAGTACAAAACGTAGAAAGTTTCTTTTGCGCTAAGCACTTAAATCACCCAATAGCCGCTGCCATCTTCTTGCCTCTGCCTCTTACGCCAACAAGCGTTACCATGAGCGTTTGTGCAGCGACTGCAGCGCCAAAAGCTCACTTTCGGCGCCGCTGCCAGTGAATGCTTCTCTATAAAGCAGCTGCACAGTGTATTGAAATGCAAAATAATGTTTCTACATTTCTTTGTTGTTTTTATATTTCGTAAAAATGTAAAATATGTCGAAAGATTTGAAATTTGAGAAAATATGCATAAAAATCTGTCAAAGTAGAAAACATTTTAGTGTTTGTTTTTAAATGATATACAAATTTACAGCACATACTCCTATGTCGCTTTATGCCATACATCACATACGGTAGTTCAATCTTTCAAAACATAGAAAAAATACGATTGCTAGTTTATATGTAGAAATTTCTTTATGTAAAACTTTTCAACAGCTTCGCTTCGCATACTTATCCGATAAAGATCTCGAAAAAAACTAGATAACTGCAGATTTTGCTAGTTCCGTTAATTAACGAGCTAAAAATAAATTCTCTGCTACGAAATTCAATTTATTTATTAATAATTATTACTAACAACTAATTACAAATATAAAAATATATCAGAACAAATTAACTATTCGATATGCCAGAGAAATCTGTTGTAAAGAAAAATTGTGTGGAACAGTTATAATTATTTGCACACACACACTCAAACACTCACCACTTAATTATCGTTAATGATAGTAATAACTAAGTTGGCAACATCAAATAATTAAATTTCAAACACTTTTACTTCTACTATAGATTTCATAACACTGTGCAATCAAAACCGATTGCAAGCACTATTTACTATTTCTCTTCTTCTTCTTCTGCTGCGTCGTTGTCGTTGTCTTTTACTACTTTACTACTAGCAATACCACCGCTGCTGTCACTTCTGTCTGTCTACTTCTTCTTCTGCTGTCGCTGCCGCTGCTGCTGCTGCTGCTATTTATTTTCTTTATGCGTTCGTGTTTCTTGTTCGGCTCTATTCGGCTCGCCTTGGCTTCGTTGTTGTTCATTTTTTCTCTCTTACGTTTTGTTGTTGCTCGTTAATGTCGCTTCTACTTCGGCTTCTGCTTTTGCTTCGCCAGTGTCTGAATCTTCTCAAGAGCGTACGGCACGAATATTAATAGGTGAAAGTTGTTGTGCTGTCGTCAACTGACGCTGACGTCGCTGTCTTTGCCGCTAGCAGCAGCGGCAGCACAAAACCCTTTCTACAAATTACGCCAAACATTACAACGCTGCTGCTGTTGTTGTTGTTGGTGGTGGTGGTGCTGCTGCTGCTGCGTCACTTCTTTGTTAATGTTCCTTTATAAACGACATAGAGCGAAAGATCATTTTACTGCTTTCTGCATGCAAGCGCTCGTGGGTTGACTTTCAACAATGCTGCTGCTCTGCTGCTGATGATGTTGATGATGATGGCTTAAGAATGTCTGGGTGATAGTTGCTTGTTAACTTTTTAGCCGTACTTGTTGTTGTTGATTGCTTTTGTGATTGCGTGGGTGACGTGCAAATGCTTTTACTGCATATCCTGTTTCATGTTCTGCTTTAAATCACATAAACAACACTTTTGACCCACTTAACTTTAACACGTTCATCAACTCAATTCATAAGCCAAACTAATAATAAACTTCAATAAAAAAAATTTTCCATTCGATTGCAAAACAACAACAAAAAAAAAACAAAAAACACAAAAATTGCTTTGAACACTTTTGTTTTCTTGGAAACAAATTCTTCAAAGTTTTGCGTACCAAACCAATTTTCAATGCTCGTAGCCTTCAAATTTGTTTACAATCTTTCAAAAACAAACTGTTTTCGTTTTCGTTTTTATGTTTTTGTTGCTGTTTTTGTTTTTAATGTCGTTATACGATTTACGTTGTTGTTGTTGCTGCTGTTGTTGTTGGTTTTGTTGCTCTTGTATGGCTTTTTGTCTCTTTGGCATTTCCATAATAATTAAGCGATTGCATAATATGAATTTTGTTTACAAACTTTTGTCATTTTTGTACAGGTTCGCATTTCGAGTTCAATGTCCCAAAACGCGCTGTCGTCATACACAAACACACCATCACACACACACACACATGCACACACTTACACAGGTGCAGTCACATCATGCCATTTGTCTGTTTGTTTGTCTGTTTTATTAACGCAACGATTGCAAAAGATCCTTCTCGACGCGTCTTTTGACGCGACTTTAAACGCGACTTTTGACGCGACTTTTGACGCGACTTTGGACGCGACTTCGGACGCGACTTTGCTTGCGTTTTTGACGTATACGCAATCGATTTGTATGTTTGCTTCGCAATTATTTAGAATGATTCATCATTTTTTGCCGAACTAATTTTCAAATGCGACTTCAATAATAATGATTAAATAATTTGTAATCTTTCACTTCTCAAATGAAAAGTTGTGTAATAAATTAAACGCGTTTTAATTGTTGTGCGTTTTGTTGTTGTAAAAGATGTGACAACGAAAATGGTAAAGAAAGATTTTTTGGCTCAACTTTAACTTCATATTTTGTATTTGTATTGATTGTTGTTGCTTCAACATAAATGTATCTTTGTATCTCAACACACATGCCGCAAGCAATAAGCACATTTCCTGTTCAAGCACGTACATACATGCATGCATCTAACATGTATCTATGTCTATCTGTTTGTACATGTAATTTAACTGTTTGCGTTTGCCATGATTATACAACAAAAGTTGAAGTTATTAATTCTTTTATAATATTTGCGTTTTCTCATTTCGCATTTCGCATTTCTTTATGCTTCTTCTTCTGCTTCTTCTTCTGCTTCTTCTTGGCCATTTTACAATGCGCAAAATTTAATTGGCCGCCAAACGTGATTTAACTGCGGCAAGACAACAACAACAACAACAACAACAACAACAACAACAACAACAAAACCAAAAACCAAAAAATATAAATAAAAGAGCAACAAAAAAATAATAAATGGATGACCAACAACAACAACAATGACAACAACAACAAATCAACAAAATATTTTATGCAATCACAAAATGAAATGAAATAACAACACGACGCAATACAACAACAACAACGACAACAACAGCAACATTAATATTATCAACAACAAAAGCGTTAAACGTATAAAACAATAACAAAAACAACATAACAAATAATAAAACATGGCACAATAACAACAACAACAACGACAACAACACTAATAACAATTATAATAGAAAACGCATTTGAACAATGAAAAGTTCATTTTGCCGAACTCGCAAATCATCCCGTTTCGCAATGCGACGCAATGTGCTCATGCGCTTCGTGTGTAGGGTACAAACGACCATTTCATATGTCTTACACGTTTCGGCAATGTGGTTTTCGTTATCGAACAATAACAACAACAAGTCTCAAATTCGCCGATACGCTTTTGAAAGACAACAACAACAACAACAAGCAAACGTTTATTGAAGTGTCCGAACACTTGTCAAAGTACGCCTTTAATACGGTTTGTAAGCCAAGGCAAAATAGACCAAAACCGAACTTCAACAAAGCGCAAATTTTTGCTAAAAATATAATTTGGTAAAAGTACCAAAAATGAAACAAAAACAACAAATGACTTCGAGCAATCAAAGTCATCATGCAAGAAGTGAATCAACAATGAGCGCCCAAATTACACAAAGCATTATAAATGAGCTGAGCCGAGGTGAGCTGTATCTCATCTCTGGCCGCGACAGAAGCCAAGACAAATGTGATGTGCAAAATTTAAACAGCAGAAAACTTTAATTTATCGTTGGGTCGGTTTTTTTTTTTTGCTTCTTTCTTTTCTTTCTTATTGCTTTCTTTTATTTGCTTTTATGTCTTCTCTTTGCCGCACCGCTCCGCTCTGCTCTGCTGTGCTCATGGCTTGCCTGCGCACATTGTTGGCTTCTGCGGCCGCTTCGGCTTGTCTTCGTTATTAGAACTTTCACTTTAAGTTCGCTTCAATTGCGGCCTCAAGTGTTGCGCTTCACACCATAAACCACTCAACGCGCTCAACGCGCTCAACGAGCCGCCAAACTAAGCTAAACTCAAAGCAACGCAGTGCCACGCCCACTTAGCCGCCTTTGTGGTAATTACTTTTACATTGATTACCTCTGCTGAGGGTTTTCTTTCCTTTGTTTTTTCGTCGCTTTTTATTTCTTCATTTCTTTTGTATCTTTTTTTTCGACTTGCAAAGTCAAACAAACGCGACGTTTGTATTTGTTTTTTAATGAATTGTATTGTATTGCGTTTTGTATGGAAAAGTTTTACTCAATAGCCGAAAAAAGTATCTACTAGCGAAAGAGAAGCTTCGGTTTGGCGCTGATGAAAGGTTTGTTTCAGAAGTTGTTATAAAAGCATTACAGACTTCTTCTTTGACAAACCAAACAACAACAATATTATACATAATACCTAAATTACAACAAACACACAAACACAAAATAAATTTTAAAAAGTATCTGTTTGACGCTGGGGCCATGCGAAAAGTATCTGAGTATCTGCACGCGCACATCTACAGCACGTTTACAGTGTGTGTGGTGCTAAATGTATGCTTGTGTCTCTGTGTGTGTGTGTGTGTGTGCATTGGTGTTGCCGCTACTTAAATTAACTCAAGAGCTTCGCTTCTTTCTTTGTTGTCGCTACTCTTGTTGTTGTTGTTGTTATTACGAAGTGAAAGTTATGCTGACGAATCGTGTGAATACAAACAATCACACACACACACACATACGCTTGTATTTGTGTGCGTGTTTCGGCTTTGATAAGAATTTTATTTCCGTTTTGTTTCGTACAATGATTCTCTGATGTATCTTTTGCACGTTCTCATTGTCTGAGCCCCAAATGAGATCAGATACAGCAACAACTTTGCATCTTTGCCACACGTAATGCTGCGAGAGCATAAAAAGATTTGTCATTGTTTATTTTACACAAATCCTTTTACAATTTGTCGCAATTAAGCATGTTATTTTATTTGAGCGTTAAACACTTCAAACAAAGTGAACAACAACACATGATAATTGCAAAACACACACACACACACATATATGCGCATGTGTGTTGCTCATACGCCGTGTTGCACTTTCAAAAAGAAATGCAATCGCGTGAAGTGAAAAATGCTGACAAAAGCAAAAAAAGCAACAAAAAAATCTATGAAAAAGTTCAAAAAACTTGCAACCAACGAACAAAGCAAGAAAAATGTAGAAAAGCAAATCCATTGGCGTATTTACTTCTTGCCGGCAGCGACAGCAACAACAACAACGACAAGGCAACAACAACAAATGCAACCATGCAAGTTAGTCAGTTAGAGCAACAATTTTCCCCCAAATGGCAACAACAACAACAGCGCGCTATCTCTGTCGTTGTTGATGATGACGTTGCGTTGATGATTATGATGTTTGTGGTAATGATTATTATGGAATTTCCACAGATAGTTTTTTGTTTTTGTTTTTGTCTTTTGCCTTTTCAAGAAAGCGTACATTCAACTGCATTGCAACAACAACAGCAACAACAACAAAAACATGCAATGTCGTTTTTATTTTATCGTCTTTTGCTCTTCATGTTCGCTTATTAGCAACTTTGTGCATTTTCTTACCGCTTTCTTCTAAAATTTAGTTTTAAAATCAAACTTAATTTTACATACACACATGTTTCTGTCTCACTCACTCTCACTCACATCACTCAGTAAGTTAGTCTTAGTCGCCTACTAACTTCTGTGCTTTGCTCTGTGATCTTCGCCAGCAATTGGAGAAAGTAAAATATGAGAATCTCCGTTCGTATAGAAAAAGCAAAAGCAAAAGCAACAAAACGCTTAAAATTGTTCAGCTTGAACGAAATATTTTCGTTACGATATTGAAAAGTGTTGCCAATTTGCCTTTGCTGGCGCAGTGGCTTTGCCAGTGCTGCCAAGTGTTCAGTTATGCACGACGTATGAGTAACGCAGCATTAAATTTATAACAGCAACAACAACAACAATTTTTATTTGCTCTTCTTTTTGTTCGCTTCTCATTGACGGTTTTCATTTTGTGCGCTTCGGTGAAAACTCGAAAGAAATGCAAGAAGTGGAAAATTTTTCATACATCATCATCATCATCATGATGTCTTCGTAACTTTATACTCGTTGTTGGCAAATGCCCTCTGCCTGCCGTTGCCATTCCCGCCGCAAGATGGCGCTCGATTCTCGCGCAACTTTAAGCAGAGCAAAGCGACCACAACACGCCTGAGTTGTCGTCTTCGTCTTCGTCATCGTTCAATCGTCCGTCCGTTTGTACGTCTGTGAAACTCATGGAAATGTTGGCGAAAACTTGTATTCTTTCGATTTCTTTTCACTAAGAGTCTGCAGCATTTTTAGTTGCACATACAGAAAGTTGCATTCATGTGTCTTTTCCTTTTTCTTTGTCTAAGAAGAGTAACAAAAAACCTTAAAAATCAAGACTCGAAAACATACAAAATAGAAAAGTTTATAAATTCATTATCGTTGACGATTTGGGAACAAACAAAAGACCAACATTGTGAAACTTTACAAACGTCCCTCTTTAAGCAGCTGTGCTTGTTTAAGAACAACTAACTTCCTCACTTCTGCTGCTTCTTCTTTACATCTTCTGCTTGTAGCCATAGAGACAAGAACTTTTATGAATGCATTGAAATCTTGACCCAATTAGAAGTTCTCACGCGACTTTTTGAAAACGCAGTCAAACAACAACAACAATAAAGGCAACAAAACTAAAGAAATGAAAAAAAAAAACAATAAGAAAAATCATGTTTGTTAATTTTGCATTTAACAAAATCAACAAAGAATAAAACACACAAAAAAAAAACATAAAAAAAAAAGATGTAAATTGAAAGAAATCAAAACCGTGAAAAAAAAATGTTCATAGAGAAAGAAGCGAAACGAAACGAAACGAAATGAAATGGAACGAAGCGCAGACAAAAGTTCTAAAAGCCAATTTGAAAGTGCGCAAGATTGTAGGTGAGAAAGCCAAAAACAACATTTCACATCACGTTTTCTTATTTGATGATGACTTCGATTATTGCGCTCACGCACGAACTCACGCACGCATGCCTGCAATTGTGAGCCGTTTTGTAGGCAAATCTCGAGGATTGATTCTAAATGCCAAAAACGGAAGTGCACACACACACACACACACGCACACACAGACACATACGCACGAACTGACTAGCTAACACAAGCACAGATAAATCACACAAAGGCAGCCAAGCGCGCAGCAAAGAACCAACAACAATTCATCTGAGTGAACGAGCAAGCAAAGTGTCAAAACAAATATAGGTCAAAAGAGAAACTAACGGTAAATGTTGTTGTTGTTGCTGCTGCTGCTGCTGCCGTTGCCTACAACAACTACCACAAGGAAAGTAACGAGAAAACGATCGTCTAAAGATACGCGTAAGACATCTATAAGAAGCAACAACAACAACAACAACAGCCAAGATAACTACAAAAAAAAACAACAACAACAAAGATATAAAGATACAGCAATGTGGGTTACATAAAAGGGCAAACGGAAAGTAGAAACGAGAAGTGAGAAGCTCCCAAGCAGTCGCAATGTTGTCTAAGCGAAACAACCGCGTCAGAATGAGACAACACCAACAACAACAACAACAATAAGAAGCACTAACAAGAGAGAGAGTTGTCGAACATGTTTGCGGACACGCGCATGCGTGCGAGCAAGATAGAACGTACATTAGTATAAGCTTGTATAAACTTGTTGCAAAGAAAGTGAAATTTATTTGTGCGCGCCTCGCCTCGCCTCACCGCACCGCACTTCGCCTAACCATACACTTTTCTTGCCGACGCCGCCAGTGCTGCCAACGTTCGAGTAACGAATGCGCCGTCAGTGCAAATTTTATGATCGTTTGCTGGCTGGCGGCTTCTTTGCCTGCGAAGTTTTTACATATATTTTTTGATCATGTCACGATCATGCGCGTGGCGCTGACGTCGCTGCTGGTGCTGTGCTATGCTGTGCTGTGCCGTAGCTGAAGCCGAAGAAGGTTGAGGTTGCTTTACTGCCTTTTTGGTTATTTATTTTGCGTATTTTTTTGCTTTTAATGTTTGTTTTGCAAATCTTCGCGCATCATTTTACACGACTACACATGTTTGGGTTGGGCTAGTGCTTAATGCTTGACGTTGATGCGTAGTTTGATTATCAGCAAACACTTGAATGAAATAAAATGACGATTCGGTAGATATGAAAGTAACTAATTTAAAAAAAAAAACCTTGTCCCTGACCAATTCCCAGCAACATGTTTTATAATTTAGTCTAATGTTAATGTTACTCATAAATAACTGTTATTTTATTATGTGCTGAGTTGGGCTGGGCTTGGCTTGGCTGAGCTGAGTAGACTCACTGATTGACTAACTGTTTTTGATGCTTTTAGACAGAAAGTACGAGTAAAACATATAAATTTAGATCCGGCATGAACAAAGGTCTTCTTAGCAACATTCACCAAAGCAGCAACAACAACAAAGAAAACCACAAACTCATCGACAGTAACGCAAAACCAAAAAGTGTTAAACAAGAAAGCCAGAAAATAAGCATAAACCAAAGAAAAAAGCACAAACATAAAAAGCAAACAACAAAAAAAAAAAGAAAGAAAGAAAGGAAGACTGAAAGACAGCAAGACAGAAAAAAAATGAAACAGTATAAATAAATAAATAAGCGAACGTCATGAGCGAAAGTGAAATCTGCTAATGAATTCTTCGTTGTTGAATAGTTTTCGGTCATTATATTTAGTTGAGGAGCTTTATAACCACACACACATACATACACTGCCATGTACTGGCATACATACATATAAATAGGCAATTATGTACTTGGCTTTATATACAAGAGACATGGCTACATGGCTAGATACAACAGTTGAGCTTGTGTTGTCTAGGCTTTTGTGCCTGGTCTATTGGCCTATGCTGCTCACGCGCACGCGCATGCTTGCTGGCGGCAGCGCATTGGCTTTCTTAATGTACAGTGATGGCTGGTAAAAGTTGCTAGATTCGCCATAGCAATTAAGTGTATAACATAAATGGCCTAACTGGCATTCCATGCACATTGCCACCACGGCCGGCACAGCTCGCCATACGACGGCCTGACACACTGGCTGTCTGGCTGTCTGGCGGCTTAAGCGTCGTCGACTGCTGTAGGAGCCAACTGCCAACTGCCACTGCCGCCCCATGATTGTGATTGCAATGATTACAGTCAAGTTAAGCCGCGACGAACTGTGCTGAGCTGAGCTGAGCTGAGCCAACGAGCTGAATCGCGTCGAGTTCATTGTAACTTTACATGCATTAGTTTTCTATCACTTTGACTGTTGTTGTTGTTGTTGTTGTTGCTGTTGTCTTCTATTTAATGTCTGCATCTCGCTTGATTGTTTGATCGTCAATGTGCGCAAACTTGAATTGAGTTTTCTTCAAAAATTACACTACTCAACTCAACTCAATTCGATTGCGCTTTTTGATTTTTCTTTGCTTTTTAGAAAGTTAAAATTAACGGTTTACCGATTGGAGATCATTGCCTCGCATGATGGCATTTTTGATATGCAAAATATTTTCATAGAAACCTTGAAAGTGTTGCAAGCGCACCATACACGATCTTGAATTTGTATTTGAAAATTGCACAATCGCAAGTGTTCAATTCTCTGACATATTTAATTGACGCACAACCCACACTTTTTGCACATTTCACTTTCATTAATGAATGCTTGTCAGCAATCTTATTTGTTTATAAATACTTGAATTACCAAAGCGTAGAATTACATAATCAGAAACTCAAAACACACATTACTCATTTATTTGTTTGTTTGTTTTTTTTTTTTGCGCAATTGCAGGGGAGGCGGAAAAAGTCAAATCATTGATCAGATTACGTGCGGAACTATCGCCGCTCTTCACAGGCAAACGGAACGCATCGAAATATGCATGGGCGTAAGTACAAAGCAAATAACAAATAATCCTCTCGACATACATACAAAAATGTTGCAGATACTTCAATTGTTCGTTCGTGCAATCGAACGAACGATCGATCAATACATGAGACGTTCATTACTAACGCCAACATTTGTTACGGTTTCTTTTCTTTTCTTTTTTTTTTTCTTCTTTCTTTTCGTTTTGAAAAACAAGTGTTGTCGAACGTGAGCTCAACGTGCCGTTGCCGCTCTCGAAGATCATTAAGAAATGGAACAATCTGCTGCAGGAGTACAAAGCGATCAAGATGTCCGAGGAGCCGAAGCGACGTGAATGGCCATTTTTTACGCTGATGGATGTTTATTTCAGCGATCAAGTGAACGATCCCTCGCTGCGGCTCTTCTCATCGACGAAGACATTGAAGGAGACAATTGATGACAGCGTCTTTGAGGACGATCCGATCATCTCGTCAGCGATCGCCGCGGCCACGTCGGGCGCCTTCATGGATATGGATGAGCTTATACGACGCCAGAAGGAGCGCGCTGCCGAGCGTAACAAGTACGCTGTTGCCGCCGGTGGCGGTGGCGCTGGCAGTGACTTTAAGTACGACATAAAGCCAATGCTGCCGAATAGCAAATTCAATAACAGCAATGAGATGGTGAAACTCTCGAAGAGCGTCGATGATCTCACCATGCAACAATTCAAGCTCAAAGAGGAGCTTTTGCGGCAGCGCGATCAGGAGCAGCAAGAGAACATTGCGAAGATCAAACAGCATGCACGCCAGCAGCAACAACAGCAACAACATCAACAGCAGCAACATCAGCGCTTCCATCATCAGCAGGCGCAGCAACCGCCGCTGTCGCCGCATCCACACAGCCGCATGGCACAGTCGTCAACGCCGCCAGGCTTGCAGCATGCACTGCAACAGCAACAACAGCATATGCTGCAACAGCAGCAACGTCACTTACAACAACAGTTGCAACAACATCACCAACAACAACAGCAACAACAGCAGCAGCAGCAGCAACAGCAACAACACCAGCCGCCGCCACCACCACCACCCCGGCCGAACTCACCGCCGACGACGGCTCAACAGATACACATTACCACAGCTCAGCATCAGGCGGCCCAGCAACAATTGCAGCAACAGCACCAGCAGCAACAGCAGCAGCAACAGCAACAACAACAACACAATCAACCACAACAGCCACAGACCTACACCGATCCGAACACCATTGACCAGTACCTGCTCTCGTGGAACAACTTTCACGGCAACATGTGCCGCGGCTTCCACACGCTCCAGAAGGACGAGAAAATGGTCGATGTGACCATCGCTGCCGGTGGCAAAATATTTAAAGCTCACAAATTGGTATTACAAACCCCTCAATTCTGGACAAGCGTTGTGTTTTTTGGCCATGAAACCCTTCACAACAAAATTGGATTGAAACCATTAGCGCTATTCAAAATTGAGGGGAACTTACTCCTCAACATATGCCCCTGATTTGAACACACATTAATGCAATTATTTTTTTTTCTCTCTCTCTCTCTCTCTCTCTTTCTGTTTTTCTTTACTTGATCGTAGGTTTTGTCCGTTTGCAGTCCTTACTTCCAGCAAATATTCTTAGAGAACCCATCGAGCCATCCCATACTCCTGATGGCCGACGTCGAGGCTAGCCACATGGCCGGCCTGCTCGACTTCATGTACAGTGGACAGGTGAATGTCAAATATGAGGACTTGCCGGTGTTCCTAAAGGTTGCCGAAGCAATGAAAATCAAAGGATTGCACACTGAGGTGAGTCGGCGTTGCAAATGCAGTTGAAGCAGAGTAAAGATCACTGAGATATTCATATTCATTACATAATAGAAAAACATGGACAGCGATGCCAGCGACATCAGTTCGCCGCATGAGAGTGAGAGCACAGAGTGTCGCTACGAACGGGGCACGCACAGCGTGAATATTACCAGTGGTCACGGCTACGGTGGCCTGGCCCATCTGCAGAAGCAGCAACTGCAAGCGCACGAAAACAACCTGAACGGACCGAGCAACTCGGGCAGCAACAGAAGCAGCACGCCGCTGCCGATGCAGGGATACGCCGGTTTCCGTGAGCATATCAAGTCGAAGGCCACACTGGCCGAGACCTTCATGAAGAATCTCAATCGCAACAATAACAATAGCAGTAACAACAACTTCAATCAGTTGACCAACACTGCCACCAATGGACCGAGCAATCACACCAGTGCGGGCGTTGGCAGCTCTGGCGCAGCCAGCAAGTTAACGGAACCGCTGCCAAATGAGAATTACTCAATAATGCAGGCGAACAGTAAGAAAATGTTGGACACGGCACGCAAGCAGCACAAATACTTGGCCAAGCGGAAAATCCTAATGCACTACAATGAGGAAATGAATGAGAAACGCATGAAGGAAATGGACACGGAACGTTACGGCACCGATCATGAAGAACATGGCGACAATAATCCGGAAACTTTAGATTCAGCAATGACAATCGTGCCACAACACAACAACAATTTTAGGATACGACTTGTGGAGAAACATCAGCACAATAACAGCAACAACAACAACAACAACAACACGGACGACGCCAGCAATGAGAACGAGAGCAACAACAACAACAACAAAAATAACAACAACAGCAGCCACGAACAAGAAGAAGAAGCTTTGAATTTAGTACAGACGCCATGTAATGCCGAACAAACACGGAACAGTGAAACGCCAAACATGCATTTGGTGAAACAGGAATTCGATGCAAACGAAATGGCCCAGGATATGTCGCAGGAGCATAGTAGTGGAAATGGACATGACGAGCACTTGGCGGCCTATGAACAACGGGGCGGCAAATATGACGACAACAACAATAACAAAGACGACGATGAAACCGATACCAACAACAACAGCAATAAAAGCAGCAGCAACAATGATGGCCAACAAATCCATTTGAGTAAAAACGCGTCACTTATCAATGTCATCAATCGGAATATCGAACAGGAACAACAACAGGAAACAACAATAACAACAACCGGCGCTGCAGCAGCGGCTGGCGCTACAACAACAACGGGTGACTTGGATAATGACAATAACAACAACAATCAAAGTCAATTGGACCTGAGCACTATCAAAAATATTGCCACCGCAGAGATATTATGTGGGCTCAAGAGCAAAGTGCTTAAAATGGAGGAGGAGCGAGAGCGTGAACGTGCGAGAGAAAGAGAACGAGAACGCGATTCGTGTCGAAGCTTGAGTGAAATCAAAAACGCTGAATGATGATCGATCCAAAATAGAGTTCGATCTCAGTGAAAAAATAAAAAAAAAACATTATGTGCATTTGACAATTACATACATACATACAATTATTTTTAATTTCTAATTTCACACATAAGCTGATCATTGTTTAATTTATAGTTATTTATATTTATTATATATACATTCATACAATACTTATGACTTATTAAACACTTTTATAAAAGCATGAAGTAAAATTGTTGTAGCTGTAGTAGTGAGAGACCGCAAGTAAGTAGTTACGTAAGCTGAGGAACACTCGATAGTCCCATTTCTTGAAAATCCTAATCCTTTTTGTGTCACACTAGAAACTTTCACTTATTTATACTTATTCTTAGTGCATAGAAAGCGAAAATACATGTTTTTGTTTTTTTTTTTTTTTATTTTTTTGTTACAACAAATGCACAAATACACTGTCCATTTATCACCAGATTAAGCTCACACGCTCACACACACGCACGTACATATTTTCAGCTCCGTACAAATCCAAGCAATTAATCATTTAATTCAGTCAGTTTAGTTTTAACTTGCCAGTTTAATTTGACTACAGACGAATTGAATATATTACATATAACTTCTTTATTCTCCACCATTTATCAATTTTGTTAATAAATTTAAAAATCGCTTTTTCTAACGAAACAGAAATGTAAGAATTCTTTGCACAAAACCATTTCTTTTTCAGTTCTCATGCATTAATTATTAGATTTTTGGTTTGTTGTAGATTCGTACATTAAATAAGTTAACAATATTTATTAATTTTGTTCTTTGATTTTTTAATATTCTTGCTGAAATTCATTCATTTTTGAAACAGAATTTTTAAATAAATAAAATATTAAGTTCATTATTTTGCTGTTTTTCTTAAATCTTTAAATATACAAAAGTACACACATACAGCAGCCGTATTTTCTTCTATCCTTTTTTTTACATATCATCATTAAACATGTGTTTTATGGTAGTTATCAACGACTATCCAATCTTGCACTTGGTATACTTGTGAGTAACTTTTTCTCTGTACATCGCAACTTCTGGTTCCAGTTATCCGAATCAGTTCAAATTTAATGCAACCATTATTATTTCAAATAAATATCAAATTTCGCATCTTGCTATGAGAACTAAGCCAGTTTCTACCCGATTCGATTTCGCTAAGCGAAAGAATCCGTTAAACTGAAAAGAACCACTTGTGTGTCTAAATGACGTACTTGAGCCTCAGAAAGGAAATAGTTCCAGAAAGTATTGTATACGCTTATGTTTGGTTGCAGTTATATGGCAGATTAGTAATTTTATATTCCAGTAGGCCTTTAAAGTGTTAACAGTACGGCAGTGTGGCCAAGTTAAAATAGTTGTGCCAAATAACATTTTTTTCATGGAAATTGGAATAATGAAAATGAACACACACAGTGTTAGCCACAAGTTGTGGGGTGCCTCTTCTTTGCACAAAAATACAGGACACATCGTAAAAAAACGAATAAAAATTGAAAAAAGGACAGAAAATTGGACAATTAATTTAGTTAAGCTAAAGTCAAGTTAATTTTCACAATTTCGCATATAAGATTATTGAAATTTAGTGGTGCTCAGCTGTTGTGCTTGCATTCTGTGAGTGGAGTCATGAGTTCGTGAACATGAAACAATGGCTTTTGCAATTTTGTGCTGTATTAGTTTGGCCTATGTCGCGGTGTTTTCGCTATAGGCAAGGGAACTACTACTTTCTTGGTTCGCGACACTTAAGCGTCAAATGCCACTTCTTCGACTCGTTTCTTGAAAATTCAAATTAAATTGGTTTTTATGCGCACGCGAATTTGATGAGAATTTTCGATGAATATGTGAGAAACAAAAATTTTCCTTAACATTAATTTAACAGCATAAAATGCCGACTAATGTCCGGCATTTTGGCAACAGATTTTGTTTTGCAAGTATTCTCTTTCTCTCGCTGAAGTTTAAATGAGTTTCCTTTCGTTTGGTCATGCGCTCTGTTTGCTAATCTGTTCAAGCAAGGGGAGCTTTTTGCGCCTTTTAATATTTTTTTGTGCCCAGGACTTGTTGTTGTTGTAATTGAAAAACTACAAATATACGAAGACTTTACGAAGGAAAAATCCCTGCCCAACAAATACAGACAGATGCACACATACACATTCAAACACGACTACACACAGTAAAGGAAACTAAATGAACAAGAAGAAGAAGCACATCGTTAGCGCAAATGACAGGACGAAATGTATGACTGTATTTAAAAGTACGCGTGTGAGTAAACGAACAGTCTACGGGCGTGTGTGTGTGTGAGCGATAGTAAAAAGGCAAAGAAGAAAAACGTCACGAGAAAAACCGGTTAATAAATTATTGCCAATTGTGTGTAAATGGTCAAAATAAAATAACAAAAACGTGAAATTTTTAAATAATAACTCAAAACGATTTGAAATATGTAAAAAAACTGCATTCATTTGTCAAGATTATGAAAAAGTGCAACTAATTTGTAAAACGCACAAAAAATGGTGAAAATTTTCTTGCAACGCGGAAATGGCGAATGGAATTTTATTTGAAAACTGCGCAAAAGGAAAAAAACGGCGAGTAGAGGCTCGGAATTGAGTCTTTGTGTGGAAAAATCGGTGAATATTTTGACAAGAAATCCTTAAACACACATACGGGATACACAGGATTTGTAAAGGACAAGTAATTTAACAAGGCGTCATGGCACATTGCAGCTCCATTCGACAGCGTTAATCCTTTAGGAAGAGCGGCACTGGAACCGGCGACATACGCCCAAAAAAGTATATCTTTTGTTTTCTTGGACGAAGGAAACAAGTCAAAGGATACTTTGGCAGGCAAAGGAAGCAGGAAGCGAGCAAAGGCTGCAGCCGTCGCCCCAAAACGGCTACGGCAGCACCAACAACAACAATATTAGTATACACACCACAGCCGACAAACGTCGAAGGTGGCTTTGTTGCTGTTGCCGTCATTGCTGCTGCTGTAATTGTTGTCAGACCGTTGTAGGGTGGGTGACACTGCGACTCGACTCGACTTACGGTCTACGTCGTTTCGTCTGAGTATAGAGAAAGAGTGAACACAGTAAGGGATGATGGTGTTAACTAACCAAAAACTGACTGACTGACTGAGCTAGTGAGTGAGTGAGTGAGTGCCGCAGACAGAACGAAACGACAAAGCTCAGTTGTTTTGTTGGTGGTGGTTGTTATGGCTTGGCATGAGTGGTACAAGTGGTGTAATGCAACAACAACGCCCTTTCACCTCATTGTTTAAACTTGACTTCCGTGTATGTTACTTTTTTTTTTCTTAAATCAATCAAAATGTTGCTCACGCGCGCTAAATATTTTTTATTATATGCACTCTACACGCATTAACGTTCCAATAATTTTTCTAATTTTTTATAATCATAAAGTGAAAACTATTTTCTAAAAGTAACGCTTCCTTTTGCATATGAAAATATCAGCCTCATGATTGCATTCTCCTAAGTTGTATATGTTGCAATATTGCATGCGCTAGTACAATTGATATCGTTTAAACTATTGGCTCAGTCTGCAATTGAATCGTTGACCGTCGAACTTGGAACGTTAGTAATGGAACATACATATTTTCTTTGATACTGCCGGCATTTAGTATAATATTAAAACGTCGAATGTTACTCTGTTGAACATAAGACATAAGTTATGAAATTGTTTGTCTGAAAATAATTGTTCGTTACTCAGGACAAAAAAGGAGATTAGTCGGCTATAACTAGGTGTGTTACTTGCCAACAAAATTAAAATTATTTCAAGTAGCCCTGAAGCTAGATTTTAAATGATTTATTAATTAATATACATCACATTTTATTAAATTATTTTTTTTCTTATATAGGTATTGTTATAATGAAAGGAATGCGGAATACTTTCAATGTCATCAAAAAGGGCTGTCGTAGATATTTGGCATTTGAGCGTATCACAGCCAGCTTTGATGAGCATTGCAAATATCGCCGTTAAAATGTAATTAAACGATGCTGAGAACAATTCACCGACAACCGAACCATTGGCACCACGCCCATACATGGTTGAGGACGCTCATTCAAACAAGTGACCGCCAAAGTTGCCAAAAGGATAACTGAAAAACAAACACTAAAAAATAAAAAATGGCTGACTTATAAAACAATTCGAACATTTCGATTCTGCCTTCCACGATTCTTGCGTAACTCTTCAAGATGTTGTGAAATGTTATCTTTGTTAATTCATATCACAGCCATTTTGATGAGTTTCGTTTGAATTAATGCAACGTCGTGTGTGTGTGTGTGTGTGCTAAGATCTACTACTGTTACTTGAATGTTTGTAGTAGCGTTGCAGTTCCTTCTATACTTCTTTCTTGTACCATGTCGTCAAAATTGTTGTGACATTTATGTCATATGTATCATATCACAGCCATTTTGACGAGTTTGGGTGAAGAAAATTCAACATTTGGCAGAAAGAAAATTTGTGCACTAACAATAAAAGACCTTAACCACAATTATAAATTGATTTCCATTAATCATAAAATTTCATCTTCCTATTATGCACATCGAAGTTGTAATCCACATCAATTCTAAGATCTTGAGAGTGGAAAGGAAGAATTCGCAATCATCTGAACTTTACAAAGAAATCTACTTACCGACTGGATATTCTAAGACTCCAACACCTGATGATGCAACGCTATTATGTTTGGAAATCATAACAACGCTGAACTTTACTTTAAAACCTACGAATGTCTATAAATGTAATGAATTGTCCAATATAACTGATTTTAATATTAAAATTATCAAGATGATTTTACAAAAATTTCAAGTTTATTTTAATGTAGTAAATGCAAGTAAATCCTCCTCTTACATGCTTTTCTTCATCTTCTTATGGTCTGACCTAAAAATTGCTTTTTCTTTAAATCAAACAAAAATTAATATAAATGATAAGCAGAAGTTTTATGTTTTTTAAGTTTTGTGTTTTTTTTTATTATTTAATTCATTGTTTTTTTTTATAATTTTTTTTTTTTAAGGAAACTTGAAGATGTACGAAACAAAACAGACCACAACAGAAGCTTATGTAAATGAACATGTGCAAAAATATTTTATATGCGAATAAAGGCACCAAAACCCAAATATTCTATTATTTCATTTGGTTAATTTTGCTTTTAAAGATTAATTTGACATATGTCTTTAAAAATGTTAAGATTGCTTGTTGATTTCTTTCTTTGTTGAATGCAAATGCAAATATGTTCTGATTGACCGCTTTGTTGTATTCTTTTGAAAAAATAAAAAATGTCTTATATTTCTTCCTCCATAGCAAACAATGTTAAAGATTAATACAATTAAGTAGAAACTTATTCAACATCTTCATTTGACTAAAGAGCAATAATAAAAGGTGATTCGAAAATGGAATGATTTCCCTGGGAGGAAACTTTTAAATTGATTTTATCCGGTCGATTCCCGTTGTGATTCTTTGAGTAAAAAGTGCAACTGTGCGCAAGCATATTTCGCAGATCGGACAAAAAATATGGTTTGCTCTTAGTTCAACAAATTAAGAATGTTTGTTGCTAAATTTGAATATTTTCTAACGCGGTAATTACTTAATTTTAGTTGTTTCTACTTGGGTTTTGTTATTCAAAATGGCAGCTACTAATGTCGTAAGATTTCGTTTTGCCGCTTCCGTGCACTGAACGAGTCTTGCGTTTGTTTTTGTTTCACGAGTTTCGGTTTCCGATTTTATTTTCTTGATATTTTCCTAGTTGTGTTTTTAGATTGAAAATGAACGTGGGGGAAAATAATGAAGCGCTGCGGGATGCTAGATAATTGGGTAGAAAATTTAATTTTCACACGAGATATACATATTTACTTTCATTAACAAAAACGAAAAAGGATTTGAGAAGGTCGTCTGGGAGAGCAAAGCCACACGCGTATTGGAAGCAGGCAGTGCATTTTCTCATTTTCAAGTTTTTCTCTCGAGTGAAAAAAAAAATTTAACAAAAAAAAAAAAGTATATATATATATATCTATATGACATTTTTGCAGCATCCGTGGCGGGCGAATCATTGATGATAATGTGATTTGACGTCTTCGACCACCGAACGTTGGGGCGAATGGTGATGGTAAAGTTGTTGTCTGTCGCCACAGCTTTATTTACCCGGATCGTTATGATCACCGCTTACTGCGTTGGATGTTGCTGCATAACGATCTGGAACTGCTGGCTCTGTTGCGGGTGTTGTGGCGTTGCGGAGAAATAAGGATTCGGCATTATATGCGATGGATGTAAAACGGGGCACACAACATGATACGCTTGTGGCTGTGTCTGAGGCGTGAACGTAGGTTGAGGTCCCCCGCCAGCAGGGGAGGGCTGTGGTGGTGGATGGAACGTCTGATGTGGCTGCCCAGGTGATGGTGTTGTCGATGGCGGTGTCTGTGCCAAAAATTGCAGGGGCTGTGGCGGCTGCTCGGGATACATACGCACCTATGAGCAAATAAAAGAGAGGAATATCATACATGAGCTCTATACTGCAATGCAATGAACAAATCAAGAGTTCGAAGTACACTTACCATGGGCGCATAAGGTTGCGATTGGAAATGTGGTGGATGTGGTGCTCCCTGATAATGAATGAACGGCTGAAGTGGACCAGCCAATAGCGGCTGACCAGTTGCATTGGTCGCCGAAACGTGCATTTGTGAGGCAGCCATAGGAGCTGAAAATATTATTTTTAGCAATGCCAATAAATGTTTATGTGCGAATAAATAACTCACGATAGTTGCTTCGCCGCATGCGAGGCTGGGGGCCAGGTTGCGGATGTGTTGGTGCCTGGAATGCAGCATGCTGTTGCTGTTGCACCACATAGATCGGATTGGCCTGTGCCACATGTGCGCCTGTATAAATGCTCGGCATAGCGACCGGCGTCTGAGGCGTGTGTGGACGAGACGGATTTGGTGTGCTCGGGCCACGTGGTGTAAAAGGCTTTGCTGATGGATTTAGCACATGTGGTGTCTTCTTAACAACCGGTGTAATACCAGTGCTAGCAGTGCCGGTGACGTTTCCATTTCCGCTGGAAACATTCGCGCCAACCGGCGTGTTGGCTGTGATATTCGCGGGGGGTGAAGATTTAGTGTCGATATTAGCGCCAATGGTGCTTGCTGTCACCGTGGTTGGTGTAACAACTGGAGTTGGTGTGTTGTTGCCAGTAAGTGGTGCTGGCGATGCTGTAGAGTTATCTACCTTTGACGTAATTGGTTGCAACTGTGGCTGAGGCGGCGCCTGCTGTTGGACCTGAATGGTTGAGTTGTCTAAAATTGTTGGCGATGCAATCACAACAGGGGAAGTTTGCGGTTGCTGTGCGCCAGCAGGTGGCACAGTGTGATATATTTGCTGTGACGGCGGCGGCGGCTCTAGGGCAAGTTGTGGAGCCGGTGGCTGTTGCGGTTGTTGAGGAGGTGGCGCCTGTTGCTGCTGTTGTTGTTGCGGCGCGTTAACCAAATGTGTTTGCTGATGCTGCTTGGGCACATGAATTAAGTTTCCACCATTATTGTCAACAACAAGCTGTGGTTGCTGTGATTTCTGTTGCATGTGTGGTGGCACATGATGCTGCTGTGGTTGTTGTTGCTGCTGCTGTTGTTGCTGCTGTTGTTGTTGCTGTTGTTGTTGCTGTTGTTGTTGCTGTTGTTGCTGCTGCTGTTGTTGTTGTTGAGACGGCACATAGTGTTGCTGCTGTGGTGGTGGAGCATGCACATGTGATGACACATGATGTTGTGGTCCAGGACCCACGTGCTGCATAGGCAAATGCTGCTGTTGTTGGGTTTGTGGCGGAGAAACCGATTGCTGCGGTTGATGCATACCACCACGTTGTTGCTGCATCTGTTGGCCTTGTTGAGGCGGCGGCTGTTGCTGTTGTTGTTGTTGTTGTTGTGGTGGCGATGTATTATTCGCAGCCAATTGAAAGTCTGTTCCAAACTGTCGTAGATCTTGCAACTGACTGTCACGAGTACGCATTTGCCTTTGTGGCTGTGGTTGAGGCTGGTTTGATGGACCAGTCGAAATGCCCACACCTGGTACGTTGCTCTGGTTCTGAACATGTCCAACATGTTGTGTACCAACAGTTTGTAGTGGTGGTGAACCATTATTGTTGCTGCTTCCACTACTACTTGTTTGCTGAGCATGACCATGTGACGAATGCATCGGTTTGCCCATTGGTTGCTGCTACAAAACAATGCAAGCTATTGATCAACGCTTCAAAAAACGTATAAAGGAAACTTACCTGATTCTGAGACTCTCCATAGTTTAACGATGAGTTGGACTGGGAGCCCTGATACTGTCTTATATTACGTGGAGGCAGTGGTTTGCCGGCATTCGTGTTCGAATCGCCGTTCAATTTCGATGGGCCCCCCATATTTCTGTATTGCGAAGGACTAAACAAAGTTTAGGTCTCAGAAAGCTTAAATCAAATGTTTTATAGGTATGACTTACCCATGCATCATCTGTGGATAGCCTTGATAAGATTGGTTCTGCATATTTATGGAGGACTGATAGCCACCACCTTTGCCACCGCCACCGCCACCTGGATTGCTACCGCTACTCTGAGACAAATTATTGTTACCGCCATTGTTGCCATTGTTTTGAGGACCATTGCCTCGTATTATTTTGCCACTCTGTGGGACAGGCTTGCGTTTCATCATAGAGCCGTTGTTATACTTATTGGCAGAATCCTGACTGCCAGAGTTAATGCCGGTATTTGTTGAAGCGGGTGGTGCCGCATTTTTCATGCCCCCAGCTGCCAACGAAGCAGTCGACGGTTGCGTTGAATTTCCCTGGGCACCCTGGCCAGGGCCAATTGACTGTGAATTCGTGTGTGGTGCGTTTCCCACATCTCGATCATGACCGCGATCGCCACGACTGAGATTTCCACCACTACCAGAATTTGACCCGGACAGTGATGATTGCGACGAGTGAGAATGCCCCGACATGGCAGCATGTGATGGTGGCGGCGCTGTAGTGTTGCGCGTTTGCTTTGTAATGTAACGGTCACTACTCATAGTTTCACGCAACTGATAGTCCCCACCACTGTTCGATGAATTGCCAATGCCACCACTTCGCTGTTTGTTGCTATTACGATCGCGATCCCGTTCGCGTTCTTCACGCTCGCGCTCACGCTCTCGCTCCCTTTCCCTGTCACGTTCACGCTCTCGTTCACGTTCACGTTCCATTTCAGGTGTTGGCCGCTCAACGGCTGCAAATAATGCTTCCTCATCACCATTCTCTAAATCCAAACGATCACGACACGCTGGATTATTTTCGATTTCGGCAGCAAGTTTCTCGGCCTTGGCTTCGGCCTCTTTAAACTCATCTGAATCGACTTTATCCAGGGGAATCGTATACGTTGACAGAGAATCATCAAATGTGGTCGTTACACCGAATGTATTCTCATTTTTACGGAACATATCATTTGGATCCCAGCCATTTAATGTCGTATCTAATTCGATATCTATGTCTCCATTTGTGCCTGATGCATCCCATGGCTCCAGCTCTTTTTCATCAAAACGCGAACCTTCAAACAAGAATTAGAAATCATTAATATGCCAATTCTTTATTAGTGCAATTAAATGACTCACCGTTGCATTTTTCTGAAATGGCGGCATCGGTTTGGAATGCACCCGCCGTTGCGTACTGCGCATCAAAATCCTTTGCGGTTATACTGACAACTGTATCCATTGGAAATATTACAAAGTTGCCAAAAGAAGCTTTATTTTCTTCGGGTGCGTTCTTGCTTGTCTTAATGCAAATCGGTAACTCAAGTGCAATATCAAAATGTTGCGAAAAAGTACGAAAGATACCCTCGTATATGTTACCTGAACGTAAACGCACTTGAACAGTACTGCCCACAAGCGCTGTGGCTGCGTGCATAAAATAAGCGTTATTGTAGACGCCTTGCGCGGTTGGTCGTCCTTTATTCGGTTGCTGCCTTATGTTATCAGTCGTATATCTACCACTGCGTAGATAAAGAAAAATTAGTTATTTAATCAAGCCATAATAATCTTTTTTTTCAAAAACAAAAGGTTGTGTACATCTGAATGGTCAGTAACTACTTTACTAAATCCTTACATATACTCGCTTCCATTCGCATTTCGAAACATTCAACTCAGCGTTTTCGGAAATCAATAAAAATCATGCACACAAAATAAAACGAGCAGGATCAATGACCGTGAAACGCAGAACGAAGATGAAACACAAACGAAAAACACGTGGGAGCACTTCGACAGCACAAAATTGCGTACTGTTCTTTTTTTATTTATTTTTTTTTGTTGTTAACAGATAACGCAACTGAGAATCACCAAAAACAATGAAAATACACATATATATATTGTAAATAATTGAAATTTTTTACTAATGAATCAAGCGTGACAACTGTGCGAAGTCTTATGGCAGACAGGGAAGCGCTACCACTTAAATCCAGTGATTCTGCAGCGGGGCAGTTATGTACGAATAGGCTGAAATGATGTCGTTAGAATGGTTAACAACCAACCACACACATATTGAAAATTTAGCGTGAAGAGCTATAGCAATACTAGCGTAAAAAGATATATACATGTGTGTATTACTACAACCAAACAAAAACTCGAAATGACCCAAATTTCAGTTGATGTGAGGGCACAGGTCAGCGGATGGTGCGGCACGGTATCCAACGGACCTTCAGTGGGTAGCAAAAACGCTGACAAAGCAAGAAAACTGCATAAATAGCAAACGCAAAAACAACAAGACAAATATTACAAAAGAGAAACATAATTTCAATTATGAATGCAAATATGCAAGGGGCAATACAAGTAAAAAGAAACAAAGAGTGTAACTAAGAGGGTAAAACCAAGGTGGAAGGCGAAATTATAACCCAATTTGGGGCGTTTTAGGGAGAGCGAAATGTAAACAAAGTCGGAAAAGAAAATATCGATGACAACGAGAAAGAACAAGAGGCACATGTGCTGCTGATGTTGCATCATTATATAAGCCCCTGTTTAGAAAAAAAAAAATAAAATCACCGTAAAACAAGAGAAACTGTTTTCTTTTATCTTTTTGTAATTGAGAAAATGAAATGAAAATTAAACAAAAACGCTTTCACCAGCGCTGCATATCTATGCTGGTTCCGAGCACAACGCTCTCACCACTTGCTTTTTCTTAATTTTTTTCAATACTTTCTGCTTACCTTGAGATGCTACCACCACTGCCACTTGGGCGATTCTTGCGTTTGCTGTTGTTCATTTGGTTGCTGCAGTTAGTATTGTTGATTTTCCTCGTTTTTATAGTTCAACGTGCAGTCTGCTTGTTTCTTTTCCTATCTGATGTTTTTCCGTTGTCGTACTGCAGTCTTCCACCAAAATTCGCGACAACCGTGCCAATGTTGAAGCACAAGCGGTCGACGAGCAGCAAGAAGAAGAATGTCAAATTTTCTTTGTCTCTAACCTCTCTACTTTGGTTAAAGAGCGACGTCAGCGGCTAAGGCAACAACAGCGAATGTTTACGTTTTGGCTTAATATTTTTAATTTTCTTTTAACAACATTTACACATTTTGGACCACAGTACCAATTTTTTTTTTTTTTTTTTTCTTTGTTTTAGTAATTAAATTACAATGTTAACGTTTTGCGTTAATTTTTCTAAATATTCACGCACTTTTTACTACTTCTCCCTACTGTTTCTTTCTTTATTCGTGAACTGCTCGCTCCTTTGTAATTTGCTTTTGTTTCCCCGTTCGCTGCAAATTTCTGCTTTTCTGGTGATTTTCGATTTATTTGCTGCTGCAATGCGAATTTCGCTGATTATCATGAGTGCGCGCTGATTGAAAAAAAATATTTGGCGCACTTTTACTTTCGGCTAATTCGAACGCATTAAATACTTGCTCTAACTAATTCGTGTTAACAATTATTTTTGTTTTTTTTTTTTCACGGAGAAATTAGTTGTTCAGTTGTTCACATGCGCCATTGACAGCGAATGGCGAATGACAGCGCAAAGCGGAACGTGCAAGAAAGAATTATGACGTTGCTTTAATTGCATTTTACAATTGAGTAAAAATGTAGAATGTATTCTTATTTTGCCACTTTCGAAGCTAATAAGCGCAGTTTTTCTTGTCAATTAGTTAAATTGTTTTCTGCTAAAACAGACCACTTTATTTTTATTTTTTTTTTAAATTTTGCGTCGAACAGCTTTTGCTCGCCCGCTAAACAAAACGATTCGTTTTCGGACTAGTGATGAGCGATATTCTACGACTGAACAGTTTTGTAAAATCACAGATTTGTCAAATCTCAGTTTCACTATCAACTGTGATGTGAGTGAGAGTAGACGTGATCGTTTGACTAAATGGCAGAATATAAAAATGAGTGAAATATGCCATTAGACAACACATACATGCCATATCATACTCAGTACATCGTGAATTCACTTTTTCGTTAGCTGAAAGTATGACGAAGAAGCAACAATTTAGACGTCTATAAATTACAGATATTCTTATTATAATTTATTTGATCACATATCACACATTTTAGAAAAACTGGTATTTTACAATCGCATAAATGATTCTGATAAGTCGCGATATCGCTCATCTCCAGTTCGGACCGTCTGTATGGAAGTAAACAGTCCGAAAAAAGTCTGAAAATATTGGCGCGACTATGTTAGCCTGCAATCTCACTTGCGGTTGGTCATTTCATTTTTCAGTGGGGTCCCCAACATAAAAATAAGATGTCTACCGCTGCAGTCTAGAGTTGCCAGACTAAGCTTGAGCAGGAGGTCTAGTGCTGCCACCTAAGCCTGCATTGACATACATATAAGCAGTACTAAGGACCGGCAAAGATATTACTGAATTTAAAAAACTAGTATAGCAAAAAAAAGCTTTGACGTTAACAGTCATACTTTACGTTCAATTCTATTGAAAATTGTTTCGCTTGTTTCCAGAACTTAAGTAGTTCAAAGCAGTTCCGGGACTTCCGCTGATTGGACATATAGAAAACTCTCAAAGAGCTTAACTGGATTTTTTAAAATAAATGGATATATTTCCGCGAGAGCTTACTCATATTTGGAACAATGTGTGCGAAATGTACATCACTTTGTCCCTAAATAGCAGACGAGTTTTCAATAGGGAGTCACTCCATAGAGTTTTATAAACGAAACGAAACGAAAGCTAAATGCGTCGCACATATTTTGATTTTATGAAAAATTGTGGTTTGTAGCAAGTGGGTTGCTTGATGGTATTTTTTTTTTTTGACTCACATAGTACTAGAAATGTGCCAAACCAAATTCGAAACCATTTTTGCATACTCACTTTTAGAATCGATATGTGCCTCTTTTTATATTTGTGTCAAACTTAAATTTTTGTTTTGTTTTATAAATATTTGAAAAGAATTTCATGTACAACTGGGAAATTTTCAAATAAAATAATGTAAAAGTAATATGTAAAACAACTGAAATATAATATTTACTTAAAAAAGAAGGTATTTAAAAATATATATATGTGTTTTTTTTTATTTATAACAAGTTATTTGCTATTATTTATTATCTTAGGCCGCAAAATAAGAATACACACAAGTCAGCTTATCCATGAACTTTTGGACCTTATTCAAAAATCTAACGAAAACTGTTTTTTTTTCATTATTATTATTAATTTGCGATTCTTTAAAATTAAAACGAATAAATATTTCTCCCATGCCCACTTTTGTTTATACAATATAACGACTTTTGTTTATACAAGTCTCCGCAGTATTTTCGACTTTTCAGTTAAAACCAACAAAAACAATATGACTCGTTGCGTCACACTGGAGCAAATGTCTTGGAGGATTATTGAGATATATGACGACAAAAGGAGATAGTTAATCGTTAGCTAATTTTATCAGTTTTAGATGTTTGCCATGTTTGGCGATGTGTAACTGACAAATCTTTTGTTCAACTTCTAAATGTAATTTTTATTTACTGTTCCATTTGTAATGAATCTGTCAATTGCCCATTGTATTGAGTGGCCAAATTTGCTGCTAACCGACAATCTAAATATATATTGCCACCTTGATTTGTTGGTAAATATGTCAACTAATGATATCAAACTGTCAATTGGATTAGCTAAATGGAAAAATACTAAAACTCTGAAGAACTTTGTTCGATCTGTGAGCAAAGTCAAGTGTTGCTGGTCACACCAACTAAAGTGTCAGCGGCTTAGCGTTTATCTTGAGCGGAATTCGCACACATCTGCCTGCCTCGAATTTTTAGATAAGTCATTATTTTTTTTTTTTTTCAGCGTTGACATTTTCATTTAGATGTCGTATCTTTTGGAGCGCTTTGAATAGCATTCGGCATATTTGTCTTTCTTTTCGAGACCGAAATGCGTTAAGTGTCTCATTGTTGTCGGACTCGTTACATTTTTATTTTTTGCTCACCTTTTTTTGTCAGCTCATACAATATGTTTATCAAAATGAAATAAAAAAAAAAAAAGTAGTATGTATCGCGATCTTATTTATCATTCATGATTTTATCTCTTAAGCAGTTTTCATTTGAATCTACGACGGTGCACTTGTGTAGTTGAGATAATCATAAAGAAAAAAATATAAATTTATAAAAACAAAAATATTTCGTATCCTGCGATTTCAATACTTCTCGAATTTGCTATTTCTGTGTAATGAATAATTGGCAATTCGAATAAAATGTCAAATGAAAAGAAATTATCATTTGATGGTACGTTTTGTCGATAATTGGTGGACTTGTAAAAAAGGATACCAAATTTGAAAATATTGCTGCATGCTAAGATACTTGAAAGGATGATTTAATATAAAATACCAGCATATATCTCTATAAAGAGTCCTCAAACAGGAAGCCTGCAACTTTATCAGCACTTGTTACAAATGCCTATCATGAAAGAACTTTTATTTCGAAAATATCTATCTGCTGCTTTTATAAGAAATTAAATTGTCTCATTAGACTAATGTAAGACGCATTAACGCGATATTCTCGTGATCTTTTTTATTTGAACTTCTTGTATAAATATTATGAAAATAAATGAATGCAAACTGCGCATGCGTTACCATTTGCATTCACAACACGCCTTATATTTTGCTAGTTCATTATCGCTTGTATGATGACACCCCGAATTCCATTAAAAAATTACCAAAAATATCGTATCATTGCTTTTACTTGTCTGCACACATCACGTGTATGTGCTCAATAATTGGATAAAAACAAAATCGACTAACAAAGAGCATCAAACTAAAAGTGATGTTGACAAAATGTTTATTTTCGTTTCGACCTCAACTGATTTCACTTTTGAATTCTATATTTGTATTGACTTTTGTTAACTAATTGGGATTCGCCATGCACAAGTATGTACATTTATCAGATCATGCTCATTGGTACGATTAACAACAAGCAGTATTAAATGATAAAAGTGCATAGATATGAGTAGCTACGTAGATTTATCTCTAGTCTTGAGGCAGGCACACATATATCACGTGTCAGTGGCGTTAAAGTCCGACAAAATCGTTTGCCAGATTTTTATGCAGTCGTAATAAAAAGTGCAAATACGCGTTAAAATGAGATACATAGTAGAGCAAGTGTCTGAGTTTACCCAAGCACTTAAAATTTAATTGTCATTGTTAGTTTTTAATAATAATAAAAGCCATATAACATATTATCCTCAACAAATAAAATGAGAATGAAAGTATAAATTTTTATAATATGCTCAAATATCCAATTTCAATTTCAAGCTGTAAAATAATATTACACGACATTCCAAGCCAAAACATCGAACTCATTTAGTTATGAAATTAGTATTAAAGTGCAAAATTAAATTTTACATGCAAGAGACATGTGTTTTTGCAGTTTTCGTTTAGCGCCAATGTAAATTTCAATTATTTGCACAAAAAATTTATAAATGAACAAATGAGGGAATTGACTATGTACTGTTGGAAATAATTAGACGTACGTCTGTATACCCTACAGTATACGATGTGTACATCACGACATGCACAAGTGTTTATTTTGAAGCAATTAATTAATTATGATGGTAATCTATGCTGTTCCGGAGTTGTTGTCGTGCCGGCGCTGACTTAGACAATTTGTGCAAATTGACGATTTGTCACTACGCAAATTTGCTAACAACAGAAATTTCTATCGAAATTTTAAACGTAAAGTGTTAATTATTTATCAAATATACTTTACTCAAATAATGTACGGAAGCCTTCGGCGAATTTTGTGTTGACGGGCGTTCGATCAGTTGTAAACTATGAGAGACTTTTTATTATTTTTAGATACTTTAACATCGCACAATTAAGTTTGTTTATTGTTCGCTTGACGAATCAGCGCGTTTTTTTATAGAAACCAAAAAAAAAAATATAAATGATGACAAAAAACCCCCGCAACCTGATTTAAGTTTAGCTTTAAAGAGTATTAGAAACAGACACGACACGATCAGACAAGAGATGTCTCGGAAAATATTTGCACCGCAGAACAAAATCAGTTCGCAATGCGTTGGCCCACTAAGCGCACGTTATGGCTGTCAAAGTCACAAGCCGCACACGAAACGGGGCGTGGCGTGCAGAACACGGGCTTCGAACCGGAACCATCACAAGTGATGGTCGAGACAATTTACAACCGTAGGGCATACAATTATATAAATTTACCGAACAAACTTTTTATGAATTAATAATTATTAAATGAGTTTAACCGCCTTTCCCACCCACACACAGCTAATTGCGATGACAAATATACGAAAAACGATGTGGACAATTATTACGAACAGGACAATCACATTGTCGAAATGGAGGTACAGCAGAAGTACAGCAAGCTGGAGTCGCCACATTGGCTGCTGAGACGCATCTTTATACTGACCTGGATCGGTAAATATGACCGCGAGCAGGCGTTCGCCGATCTCATAGCGGGCATCACACTCGGCCTGACCATCATACCGCAGAGCATTGCGTACGCAGCGCTCGCCGATCTCTCCTCCAAGTATGGCCTCTACTCGGCGTTCATCGGCTCGATTATCTACGTTTTCTTCGGCACAATACCACAGGTGTCAATTGGTCCGACCAGTTTAATGGCCATTCTGATACTAAGGTACTGTTCCGGGAAGCCGGTTGAACTTGTCATTATGCTGGCGTTCTTAGCTGGTCTGGTAGAATTGCTAATGGGCGTGTTCCAGTTGGGTAAGTGTCAGGTGACTAACTTTACTTTAAATTTATTAAATTTAAATTCTATCACACGCCGACAGGTTTCATTGTGAGCTTTATACCATCGCCAGTAACGAAGGCCTTTACAACTGGCACGGCGCTGATAGTTATACTCGCACAGATTAAAAACTTGCTAGGCATCAAAGTAAAAGGAATACCATCATTTTCGAACTTCTTCAAGAGCATATCTGTTGTCGATGCCACAATAGGTGTGGCTTGCATTGTGATGTTGCTTTTGTTGCGTGTAAGTGCTCTAGACTCACATCCACACACAAAAACTCATGCAGATCTTATGTGCTTCACAGATGTTGTCCCAGTTGAAGTTTAAGCAGGACACGCCTACCACACGCCTCCTAAAGAAGCTACTCTGGTACATCAGTATTTCACGTAATGCGCTTGTGGTCTTCTTCAGTGGCCTTATAGTCTACATTTGGGTTCAAAAGCAATCACTTAAGGCGGTGCCTTTGGCACTTTCAGCACCCGTCTCTTCCGCGCTACTTTCTATTGAAATTCCGCCCTTCGCCTTTGAGGCAAACAACCGCACATACGTCTTCACCGATATTCTCAGCGAGCTAGGCAGTGGCATAATTGTAGTGCCAATTGTTGCGGTACTCGCGAATGTTGCTATTGCCAAAGCATTTGGTAAGTGGACTTAAGCAACTTTCGAATTTATTAAATCTCAAATTATCACGCTCTGCAGTCAAGGATCGCGTACTGGATGCCTCACAAGAAATGTTCGTGCTCGGCGTGTGCAACATGGCTGGCTCGTTTTTCGGCGCCATGCCCACTTGTGGCGCCTTCACCCGTTCGGCTGTCAGCCAGGCAAGCGGTGTGCGTACGCCCATGGCGGGTATCTACACGGGTCTAATCGTGCTCTCGGCTCTGAGTATACTAACGCCTTATTTCCAATACATACCGAAATCGTCGCTGTCAGCCGTGCTTATTGCAGCTGTCATCTTTATGGTGTGTGAAGCGCTTATTTTTCATAGTTATTTAAAGATAACAAGTTTTGGAATCTGCAGGTGGATTTCTCGCCATTTACGGATTTTTGGCGTACAAACAAGAAGGACTTTTTCAGCTGGGTGGGTTGCTTTATAGTTTGTCTGCTTTGCGGCGTCGAAATGGGTCTACTCTTCGGCATAGTGCTGAGCATGATATTTATCTTGTTACGCTTGGGCAATCCAAAAATTGAGACAAATTTGAAACGAGTAAGTCTCTTAACCGTACCGTTAAACGCAAGTGCATTGAAGCTTTCAACAATATGTCCCACAGCACGAGGACAACTACTATATACACATTGAGCCGAAGTCCGATGTTTACTATACCGGCGTGGACAACGTACGCTCCGAACTGCTTGCCGCTTGTGCGCTCTACCGCCACGACTTTCCGGTGGTGCTCGATTGCTCGCGTTTCATGCAATTCGATGCCACTTTTGTTGAGATGGTCAACGCAGTCGCTAAGGACCTAAAGACGTACGAAGTTCTGTTGGTGCTGCAACACTTGAGCCTCAAGTGGCGCGAGATGTTGCCGGTTGCCGATAACATTCGCTTCGGCAGCGTTGATAACATTCTCAGCCCACCCGATGCCACGCCCCTTAAGCAGTAGTGCAGCATGAGCTCTATTCAACACTAAAGTTCCTTCGGCGATAAGTTCAACTGTTTGCTCCGTTGACTCATTTCGATTTATACATTTTATTTTTCTCGGTTTTAATTAAGTTAATTGCATTGAATTTGAGTTCAATCTCAATGTTTGTTTCTCATGTGGCATTTAATTTGTGACCGTGTGATTTGACTTATTTACACTCTTTACGGCGTGCATAAATGCTTATACGAGCAATGTCTGTCTGTCCCTCCGTACGTACGTATGTACGTGTTCATACGTCTAGATACAAATTGCTCCGCTACTGTTATCAATGTGACATGGCATTGCAGATTACTTAATTACTTAATTATCATACTATTTGACGTTATTCTGTTTTATTTGACTCAATAAAGATAGTGAGTCTCTACGGCCGTGTCGTATTCAAATTAATTTTTATTTTCTTTTTTATGTTTTAGTATTTGTTAAATTTAATTATAAATAAATATTATAATTGATAATATAAGCATAAGAAAATCAAATGGTGCACGCGTGTTGGAAGTCATGGACTTGGCCTCCCCAATCTACTGATTTAAATTTATAGCCCCTAGGCTGATTAACGTTCTCTTTACTTTCATAATAAAAAATTGGTCTTTTGTATTGGTTGTTGTAAATGATAAATCATTTATATACTACAATAACTCTATGCTGGTAAATAAGTAGTAAACAATTGTTTAATATTTTTAATTCTTGTTTATTTTTATTATTTTTTCTCTTTTTTTACTTTGTTTTCTTTTTTTGTTTTTTTTTTTATTCAATAAATAAATTATAAGTTATAGAAAAAGTATAATAATACCGTATAACAATTTAGTTTTGGTTTCCTTGCAGTGTTATTTAAATATTGCATTTATTTATATTTTTTCTTATGTTTTTTTTTTTTTTTTGTTTTTATTATTTTATCATATCGTTTTCACAATTTGTTGTTCTGTTTTAAGGTATATTTTTGTATATAACAAATAAATTATTTGTAATTTGAGGTTATAGATCAGCATGTGTCCTTGGCTTATGTGTGTTATTTGTGTGTAGTTTTTGTTGTTGTTGTTGTTTTAGTGTTTTTATTTATTTGTAGGTTCTGTGAAGTTACTGGGCAGAATTGAAAATCCTAGAGAAATTGTTCTGAAAAATGTGTACTTTGACGAAATAATACTTTTGATTGTAACTGTAAGTAAATTGTTTACGTGGGAAGTTTTTCATTATTATTATAACTTTTTTGTTTGTTTGTATTTGTTTGTTGTTGTTTGTTTCATTTTTGTTTTTTATGCTTTGTTTTGTAAATTTATTTTGTTTACTAAAGTTTTTTGTTGCCTTGCAATTGTTCTAAAGTGAAGTGAAGTTTTTCGCTCGACGTTTCGAATCGTTTAGTTTCGATTATTTAAAATGTCAATTCACTATTTGAACTGTTTGCGAATTTGCAGAATTCTTTTATTTGTGGTCTCTATGTATGCAACTGTGTGTGTATTACTATTTGTGTATGTGTATTTGTATCTGTGTTTGTGTATGTTTATAGTTTAAAATTTTGTATTTGCATTAATTTAAAGCAAGAGGTACGCAATGTATGTATGTATGTAATTTTCTTTTGTTTTTCTTCCTTTATTATTTGCTTTTTTATATATGTATATATATATATGTTCTTGATGAAAGTTCATCTTGGGATCCTTTTGAAAGCAATAAATAGAATACATCATTTGTATGATTTTTTATTTTTTTTTTTAATAATAATTGTTAGGAAACTTTTCGTTTTTGTAATTTAAAAGCAGTTTTATTTAATTATTATATTCTTTTTTTTTTTTTGTTTATTTTACTCGTTCTCTAGCGAATCTTTGCTTTTGAGAGAATTAGATGCAAAAGCAAGGTTCGATTCGAAATTTGGAATAAGGCAAAAGAGAGTCTTCGGAAAATGCGTCGAAGTAAGAAGATATTGTTTCTGTAGTGAAGAAGTTCAGGGTAGGGAAAACGTTAGTTGACAAAAATATTTAATTATCTATAAATGTTTACTAATTTGTTTAATTTGCACTATTTATGCAACGTATGTATGTATGTATGTATATAATATGTTTGTATGTTTGTATATTTGTGTATGCATATTTTTGTTTTTGTTTTTTGTTTTGTTTTGTTTTTTTTTTTTTTTTGGTCTATTCGCTTTGGTTTTGTTTGCTTTCAGGGGATTTGTTCTCATTCCTTTCAAAATGAATGAGTTGTTGTTGTTGTTATTTATCTTATATTTGTTTTCCTTTTGATATTTAATTTGTTTTGTTTGCTTTTTGTCTACAATAGTTGATTTTGTATACTATATACTGTGATAGTTTGAGTTGCTTTTAAATACATTTCTATGATATTTGCTTGTATTGATTTGAGCTTCGCAATTTTACAAATGCCCTTAAGAGTTTTCCAAACACAGAGGCGATTTTGCTTTCTTTTTTGGAATCGATTTTTTATAAACTTTATTTTGAAGATGTTCGGCAAAATGTGCCAAATCTCTGTTTCGAGTATCACGTTCCGCTGCTTTTTTTTTGTTCACTACACGAAACAGACGAATTCAATTGGTTTCAGATACCAAGTCTTTCTTCTATAACATCCAGTCAGCATTCGTAAAATTGCTCACTTTTTATTTGTGGTTTTGTTTTGTTGTATCTGTTTTGACTTTTCAAATTTTTATTGCATAAACAAAACTTTTTTGCGTTGAACTATTTTTTTTTTTATGAAATGTATTTAATTTATTTGCTCACAATTCAAAGAGTAATAATAATATATTTATTATTTATTTTCATTTGTTTAAAGATTTGCGTATTTTTTTTTTTTTTTTTGTTTCTTTTATGTTTTTTGATTTATAAATTTAATTTAAATATGTATAATGTGTATTCATTATTTTTTAGTATATTTTTTAAATATAATATATGTTTTTTTTTTTAAATTTAGTTTAATGTATGTTTTTTTTTCTCTTTTTTAAATTTATTTATAAACTGGTCAGCAACAGTAGCAAATTTAACAATGTGCGTTAACAAAGTTAACAAATAATTGTAAATATAATAATTCTTTTTTTTTTATTTGTTTTTTTTTTATGTATAATGTATTTATATATGTATGTATATAATAAACACTCGAAGAATTTCAATGCTTTCATTCTCCATTTTCATGCCTTTACTTTAAATTAATATAGTTTTTTTTTTATATTTTATTTACCATTAGTTTTTGTTATTGTATTATTTTTAACATTATTGCATTTAATTATTTTTTTTTAATTAATATTTAATTATATTTGTTTGTGTCAAATTTGTTAAATTATTTTTTGTTGTTCATGGGTTTCTTTTGTTTTTTTTTTATAATTTTACAACAATGTGTTTGTTCTTTGTGTTTATTGTATGTGTGTCTGTGTATGTGTTTGGTGATATCATTTTATTTTTATTAATTTATTTATATAATTTATTCACTTTGTTTGCACTTTAAATTATCAGTAATATTTCTATCAATTTAATTAATAAAAAATATTAGTTTCTATTAGTTTCACCTTTGCATTGTTTTGTTTTTGTTGTTGTTGTTGTTTGTTTGTTTGTTTTTCTGTTCATAGTTATATGTATCAATTATAATAATAATATGTAATAATAATAATGTGTAATGCGTAATAGTAATCGTAATCGTAATCATAGTCTAAGAATATAATAACAGGACCCTAGAAAATGACCGGGGTTATTTGCCAAAGCCGAACCCGAATTTGCCAAAGAGATCTTTGCCTTTCGACAGCACATCGCCGCCAGGCGCCGCCGCCGCAATGCCCTTGAGACCGCCGAGCAGGCCGGCGCCGGGCCCCTGCCCCTGGGGTGGCGGTTGAACTTGGGGCGGCACTTGTTGTTGCATACCGCCGGGCTGTTGCATGCCCGGCTGTTGCATACCACCGGGCTGTTGCATGCCCGGCTGTTGCATACCACCGGGCTGTTGCATACCCGGCTGTTGCATGCCCGGCGTTTGCATGCCGGGCTGTTGTTGTTGTTGCAGCTGCTGTTGCTGTTGTTGTTGCTGCTGCTGCTGTTGTTGTTGTTGTTGTTGCTGTCCACCGCCGAACAATCCTCCGAAACCGGTCGCCTGTTGCTGCGTTGGCTGCACACCACCGGGTGGTTGCATTGGATCCGTTTTTGCCGGTTGTTTCGAACCAAATAGACCACCGGTGGCAGCCGAAGTAGCACCTGACAGTAAACTAGTTGCTCCGGAGAAGAGACCGCCCGTTTGCGATTGTGTCGTCACTGGTGGCTGTTGTTGTTGCTGCTGACCCATTTGGCCCATGCCACCCATGCCGACACCCATTTGACCCATTGGCTGTTGTTGGCCCATCATGCCGCCTACACCCATTTGGCCCATTTGCGGTTGTTGCTGTTGGCCCATCATCCCGGTCTGTTGTCCCATGCCCATTTGTTGTTGTTGCTGCTGCTGTTGTTGTTGCCCCATTTGTGTCTGTTGCTGACCATACGGTTGTTGTTGCTGTTGTTGTAGTAGCTGTTGCTGTTGTTGCATACCAACATTACCACCGCGACCGATCATCCCCTGGAATTTGTTAGTTTCGAATATGCGAAAATTTCACAAATTAGTTATCAAATTTTAATTAAAACTGTTGTATTTTTTCTGATTTCTTTTTTGTTCTACGTGTAATCGGAAACTAAAAACTGAAGTTGAGTAATTCATTTTTTTTTTTTATTATTTATTTGTTTCGTAAAATCTTTAATATTTTTTATGGTTTGCGATTGGGTTTTGAAATGTTTCATGAGGTTTTTTATTTTCAAATTTCGTTTTTTTTTGGTTTGCTTGTCGAATTTTTGAATTTGGAAAAAAACAAACTAATTGTTAGTAAATATTTGCCGTAGTTGAACCACGTTTATGGGTCTTTGATTAGTAACGAAACTACATTCAACTACTATTTCCAATACGAAGTAAACAAATAATCAAATCAACTCAACTCGCATCGAATCGAACAGATAATATATTTCTTGAATCATACTTTCACTTAGTACATGTACTAGCAGCTACAGCCCATCTGAACTATTGTAATGCCAGAAAAAAAGTTGAGATCCTAAACAATAATTGTCAGTTGAGACATGAACCACTTGGCTTCTTACCAATTTAGCTTCCTACATATTAACGTTATGAACATTATGCTCTTCTATGTTGCATATGGCTAAGCAACACATATGACAATTTGGCGTTCCAGCTACGTCAACTGTCAAAAGTAATGTGTGGCTTCATGTAACATAGGAGTACATAACATAATACATTTCATACAAATATATGTATTTAGAATGAAATTGGCAGTCGAGACTTTCGTAACAGAAGGACATTTGGTCAATCAGCAATTATATAAATTAATCTTATGACAGATCAAAAACGATTCAAGAAATTTTTATATTGTTCGAAACGAGTGACATTAACAAAAATATTTATGTGATTTAAAAATACACTTTGTTGTTTATCTGCAATTATTATTAAAATTATAAACTGAAGTAAATATGTAGAACTAGCAACGTTTTCAAAAATTCTTTCAACGCTTTATAATTCTAAGACTACTCTATGTCAAAAATAAATAAACAACATTCTTAAATATTCTTTTCGGAAAAACAAAAGAAAATGAAATTTTTATATACTTTAAATTGAACGAAAGTTTTCAAATCAACGTCCTCATCAAATTAAAATTGTAAATTATAAATATCCTTTTTTTTTTTATTTATAATTCTATAATTTTACAGCATTAAGCATTAAAAAGCGATTATTGGATAAAAAAATCAAGTGACTTAAAACTTCTTCGTTTTACGAATTCGAAAGTAATTTCTGAATAAGTCTAGATTTTGTAAAGCTTTTTGTTATTATTATAAATAATTATTTGTTAATCTGTACACTAATCGATGTCGATTGTGTGTGTGTGTGTGTATGTGTGTGTTTTGATTTATGTATAAACTGGCGTTTCAATACGGTTATGAGCTTATGTGGTGCCGACAACTGAACTGATTCGGAGCGAACGTGTTTGATGTATGAGTCACGGCATGAGGTTCGATTGTTTCACTTGGGTTCGCCTTCAAAACAATAAACCAAACCAAATGATTACACAAAATAAGTGATTATATCGTGTGTCAAATAATGCATTAAAACAAAGCCACAATAAAGTAAAACAAAGAATGATACAATTTCTAAGAAAAGAAAAGATCAAAATCAAAAACATAAGAGATAAGTTTACACATAGAGTGAATCACATAGAAATTTATACACATCACATCCAATATTTATAATAATAACAATTATATGTATAAGTAGTAGAGAAATAATATATTTTAGTATAGATTCATATATGTAGATATCATTTGTACTTTGTCAATGCTATGTTTAGCAATTGTATTTACACATTTAAACAGTTTGATTAATTGATTGATTGATTGGCTGACTGATTGCATAAATAAAGTTTTTTTTTTTTGAATTTCATCAAAAAATTCAATAAATACATTTTATTATTAGTGATACTACGAAAGTAAAGAGATTTATTTAAAAACACATTATAAATGAAAAGAAAAGAGTTAAAAAAACTGAAGAAAGAAACTTTTGAAATTCGCTCTGCTTGGTGTGGCATGTTTCAATGTTTAAATTTGTTCAAATATTTAAAAAATATTTTTTTTCCAAATTTTTTTTTAAGTATGTATTAGCATACCATAGAAGTACTTGAAGTGTTCATGAAATCAAAATAAAACAAGAACAATCATAAATATTAAAATCAAATGAAAGCAAAGATACGCTGTGCGTGGTTGGCTGAATGAATGCTGTTTTTGACTGTCTGTATCAGTGTGTGTTTGTATCTATGAATGATGCTTTTTGTAGAAATTTTATTGCTAAACTCGAACTTTGCATTTGTACACTATACATATACAATTAGCGTTATTTTTTTTTACACTAACGTAAAGTGCTGTTGATTTTTTAATATTTTGTATATTCATAAATTTTTATATTTTTTTTTATACACTTTTAATAAAACATAAACATTTTTATTACACAAATGATTCTGCACTGGTTGAATATCATTATATACTTTTCATTCGCTGATGGTAACTACAAGAGATATTGGCTTCTATAATATGTTGCTAGCTATACATAGAATATTTGTTATTGATGCTTGATTTGTTATAACATTTGTAACAATATACATATATATATATATATATATTGATTGATTGATTGGTTGGTTGCTTGAACTGTCATGTACTGTTAAAATGTACTGAATACGTTAAAGTTAACTTTAGAGAGAATGGATGAGTGAGAGTGAGAATAAGAGAAAAAGACGGCATTATGGACAAACTGAGTGAAGTACAAGATTTAGGGACTCTGTTGATGTAATGAAAAGAATATTTAATTTTTTTTTTTATGATATCAAATGTTCTCAGATTCGACAAATGAAGATAAAACAACAAAATCGCAATGAAGTGACTGCTGAAGGTGTTAAGAATACAGTCTCAGATACAAGTGAAGGTGTTTGATTGAAAGCGTTTTTATTTATATTATTTCTTTTTGTTTTGTAAGAACCGAAAACTGAAAATGAATGACAGAGATAGCAGTAGTAGTAGTAGTAGTATAGTTATAGGGTAAAGTGAAGAGTTGTTGATAAGTTTTTTTTCTATTTTTTTTTATTCTTTTTTTAATGTTTTTTTTTTTCTTGTTAATCGAAAACATAAGAAAGTATGCGTATATTTTCACATAAATAAAGAGAAAGAGTATTTACCTGCGTTTGGTGATCGGGGGCAGGGTGGCCCGTGTTGTCTAACAGTGTAGGGGAAGCAGGGCGAGCATCTATAGCAACAAATATAACATAAAGACTTCACATTTACCACAGCAGACCATTACAAAAAATTATTCGAAAAAAGTAGTAAGATTACAAAAACGAAAACCAAAAAAAAAACAAATTTAAAAAAATCAAATTGTAATTGAAATAAAAAAAAAATTCTTTCGTTATTATTATTTTTTTTTTCCTAAAATTTAAGTAATTTTTTCAACTGTTTCAAAGTCTGTTCAATGGATACGAAGTTTGCGTATTTGTAAGAGAATAGTGAAGGAGTGTCTTCGCATAAAACAAATTTATCATTTCTTTTTGTACTTCAAAATAATGTACAAGTTTATTAAACAATAACAAAGAAACAAAGAAGCTCATTTCGCCGTATAAAATACAAGAATAAAATATAAAATTATAAAAAATAACAAAAGGGCGCAGTGAAAACAAGAAGAAACTCAAATCGAAATCGTTGTCATCATTATTTCCTTATGCGTATAGAGAAGATTATTGGTTATGTCGAGTTCAGATATTATTACCTTTTGGGTTTGCGTCTTGACTTTTGTATTAAATTGCATAATGTTTATTGAAATACTTAGGCTTTAAATAAATATCAAAAAGAGATATTTCTGTTTCTTGTTTCTTTTCTTATTTAAGCTCAATAAAAGCATTTTAAATATTTTTCATTTTTTTATATATATGTATATATATTTTTTTTATTATTTATATATGTAAAGAGGAGAACAAAGCTCATTATTTGATGGGTAAATTCGGTATTTTACATAAAAAAATGTACAATTTTTACAACGTTATTGAAAACGAATATTTGATGTGCCCCTGATTTTGTTGTTGTTATTGTTGTTATTCAAACAGACTAAGTGGCAAACGAATAGTAAAAAAAACAAGGAAACAAACATGAAAAACCAAACAAAACAACAGAACAAACGATTTCGTAGCCGACGACGACGTTCAAAGGAAGAAGTTAAGAGAACAGAAATGATAACAAGCAAAGCTAATTACGTAACGGAACAATAGATAACAACTAAACTGGTCAAAGGACAAAACAACTCCTTTAATTCAACTGCGGGGTTACCTTGTTAAGATAAGTTTCAAGAAAAACCGACAAAAAGTAAGAAACAAAAAGAAAAAAGACGGTCGTGGTTTTTAGGCATGTGATTTGATTGTCTTAATTGTCATTGAAGAGGCGGAGAAGGTTTTTGACACACAAAAAAAACATTTGCATCGAAAACCACACAGAATTATCACGTTCATTGTTTGGTTATTATAAGTTTCATTAGTGGCAACTAAATTTCAATACAGTAAATTCATTCAGCAGGCAAGTGCAATTTTTTAAACTAATAAAATATAACTTAAAGAAAACAAATTTAAGGAAAAGTTAAACGTTGCTTAAACGGCATGCAAAGATTTTATAAACTATAAACACACTTTTGTCGCTTGAAAAGGACTCTAAGTGGAAAAAGAAGTCACGTCAAGTTCAAACCAAGACAGAGGACCAAAATTTGACACGCATCGAAAAATAGTACACACACTTAGAATAATAAACATATTAGTTAATTAATATTGTTACGACTTTTTTTTTACAAAACTTGTGAATAATAATGAGATGAGTTTGTGAATTGATGATATGATTGTCAAAACTAGCCATTGGCAGATTGCACAAAACGTAAAGTTATTGCATAAAGTTGGACTCACCCATTGATAGGAACTCATAGCATCGTTATATATATCTGCAATATCAGAAATCACAGCGCCAGTGGATAGATAAATGAGAAACAAAAGCAAATTTTTGCACGTATTTTTTTTTTTTTAGATTTTTAAATCTTTACAATTTCATGTATATACTTATTATTAACGCTAGATATTGTATCTCAACAATTCGAAAACGGCACAAATGAGCTTTGCAGCATAAAAGACTTGCTTACTTGTCTTACGAAATTGTCGACAAAACAAACACGTTTTTTTTATATTTTTCGAATAAGAATTTTTATCATGAATTTCTTCATTATAGAAAGAATTACATAACTTTAGCCTTAATGTCACGGCTATGTTTTGAATACGGACTCAGTGTCGGGCAATTAACACACAAAATCAAGTTTAAACTCATTGTGCGCGCAACTAGAATCATGCTGTTGTTAATGCCCAGGCCCGACATTAAAAACAAAATTAGATAAAAAAAAAAAATAATAATAATAAAAAATAAAATTTAAACAAATCAAAATGTGTGTATGAATGATTTGTGGTGATTGAAATAATTGCATAACAATTTAAACATATACAACAACAAGAACAACAACTATGTCTCTATTTATATTGAAAATTACATATTTCGTTTGAAATGAAAATTTGTAAATCAGTGCTGAAATTATGAAGATTTTCTCATATATAAGTATATGTAAAAAAAAGTTGTAAATATAATATGGAAAACAATTTACAAAAGTTTTTTCTTTTTGTTTTTTTTTTTTTTATCAATGAAAAGAGAAAAATTGAACAAAGTTTCACAAATGAAGAAAATAAATTTGCTGCATTGAAAAATAAATTTGTAATTGGTTTTTGTTTGTTGGTTTTCATTGTTTCATTAAAAAAAAAAAAAGTTATATGTGTCTTCATTACTAGAAAATTCAAATTGTGTTATTATTCATTTGTTATAAAAGTACTTGTAGTTAAAAATGTTAAGCTTTATATATCGTATAGAAGAAATATGTATAACGGTACGTTTGCCATTCAACTGGAAACGTTTCCTATAACACATGGTCCGAAAATTGTGTGTGTGTTAAGACTCCTTTGAACCTGCACAATTAATTTTCTTTGTTTTTCGGTTTTCTTCACTTTATTGTAACACAAGATTAGAACAACATTTAAAAAATAACTTAAAAAAAAGCCTAACCATTTTGAAAGTATTGAGAGTTATTACCACATTGAAAACAACAAAGAAAAAAACAAACAAAAAAAAAAAAACACACAAAACAATAAAAATAACATAACCAAAGAAAGAGAGAGAGAGAGAGGTAAATCGAAAATGAATCTTCACAAAATTCACTTACTTTTGCCTTGTGGACCACGTTGCCCGGCCACACCGGGCATCATGTTGTCTCTGGGCGGTGGCGGTGGTCCTCTAGCGCCGGGTCCCTGGCCCCTGCCTCGCTGACTTAAACCGCCGCGTGCAGCCGGACCGCCGGGACCCATCTGATTACTATACTGATCGGGTGCATCGGCCAAAAAGTTCGACGGCACAAGGCCGCGCACACCATCCAATTCACCCATATAGAAACCATCTTCATCCATTTCGCCGTACACAAGTATAATTTCGTTTGTTTTGAAACTCAATTCCACCTGCAGTTGGTTTGAAAGTTAAAAAAAAGAGAGAAGAAGAATAATACAAAATACAATAGAGCAAATTCATCTTTGGCCTTAATGGTGTCTAAATACATAATTCTAGTTTAAGCACAACAACAAGTTGAGTGCTGTAGTTGGCATCGTACTACCGGTCGTATTATTGTTACTAGCGCGCATTCTAGCCGTAATTTAAAATAGTGCTCACTCAGCTAAAGAACACTCACATCAGTCGCGGCTGGCGTATTTTGACCGAAACCCAGCATGAGACCACCCACGAGACCACCAAAAAGTCCCGTTGTGGCCGTCTTTTTGCGCTAATGTTGTTTTTGTTTAGGACGAACTATAGAATGAATTGCATTCGATAGAGATAAAAATACTTATTAGATACTTACTTCGGCATCGACATTCGGACTCAATTCTTGCGGATCGTAGTCGTAGAGCGCAATCATGCGCTTCACCGGCATGTTGGCGTAAATGTCGCCCCATCGATCCCGGCTGACATTGCGCATACTCTGCTGCGTGCCTGCCTGGCCGGGCATTATTTGTGCCGTGCCGCCGGCCTGAGTTGTGACCGGCATTTGACCCATTTGGGCGGTGCTATCCTCAACCTCAGTCACCATATTGTGCGGCACATAGCCGCGTCTGCCACGCAGCTCGCCCCAATAAAAACCGTCGGCGTCCTTATCACCATAAACCTAAGCGAGCAGCCATGAAAAATAGAAAATTCACAATGGACAACAAGTTAGTTTAATTCAAAACGATAGCAATTCAGATCGGATCAGATCGGATCGGATCAAAAGACGCATTCAATCAAACATTATTAATGAATAAGTTAATAATATTAAAAAATTACTAATCAAAGTTTAGTTAACAACTTCTACTTATGTATGTATTATAATAAATAAGTATGTATTACTTTGCTTAGTTCCATTAAAATTAAGTTACAACATAATGAGCGAGAGACAGAGATAGAGAGATATAATATTTATATAGAGAGATATCGAGAGAGAATAGTGAACTAGTGAATGGCGCAGACAAAACATGCTGCTGTTGATATTTGCTCAATCGGCCGCAAGCCCAGCCAATTTGTTGCTCAATTAGAGATGACAATTTCTCAAACGGTCTCACATTATGACAGTGGATACAAAAATCAAAATAAAAAAAATCAAAAAAAAAATATTGTTTTAACTTTACCGTGTCGTAACTTGTACCTGTTGGCAAAGGGGATACACACACACTTCAAAACGGGGATTAATGCTTCAAGAGTCTTACCTTAATAGTATCACCCTCTTGGAATGGCAGTTCTTCGTCGCATCCGTCTGGATTAGGACTCATTGTGCTTGGATCATAGTCGAACATGGCAACAAAGTAGCGTGGCTTTTTCTGCGCTGCCAATTGTTGTTGCTGTGTCTGTTGGCCGGGCAGCATTTGACCCTGTTGCATTTGTTGTTGTTGCTGCTGCTGCTGTTGTTGCTGTTGACTAAGTGGACCGCGCGGTCCCATTGCACCCGGCATTTGGCCCATCATTTGACCCTGCATTTGACCGGGCAGCTGTCCCGGCATCTGTCCCGGCATCTGACCCTGCATCTGACCTTGCATTTGACCAGGCATTTGTCCCGGCATCTGACCTTGCATCTGCCCTTGCATCTGTCCCGGCATCTGTCCTGGCATCTGACCGGGCATCTGTCCTGGCATCTGTCCTTGCATTTGACCTTGCATTTGCCCCGGCATTTGTTGTCCCGGCGCTGGTCCTCTAAAGCGCGATCCTTGCGTACCGTACGGTTGCTGTTGCTGCTGCTGCTGTTGACCCTGTCCTCGACCCGGCACCATTCCACGTGGCGTCGTGCCCGGCTGATAGCCCTTCAAGTTTTCATTTTGATATTGGATTTTTTGTTGGTTGATTTTTAAAGTTGTACACGAAGCATTGATGAGTTTTGCGCATGAATTTAATTTAAATCAATTTGAAATTTTGTTAATGCAATTTCGTTAAAAAAATGTCATGTTCTTTTTTTTTCTGTTGTACTTGTTATACAAGATGGCATTAGTTCGCTTTACAATTTATATTTGGTTAGTTAACTAAAGAAGATACATATATGTAAATAAGTATATGTATGTTTGTTTAAATGAAGCATAATAAGCTAACATTAAGTGAAATCAAAAGTTTGAAGTATTCTTTATATATTTTTTTTTGTTTTGAGTTTAGGAAAAGTATGAAACTATGTTAAAGTTGTGAAACGATAAAGACATGTAAAGTTGGGAGTTAAGCAATGCTATGTCAAATAGTTTTGAGTTTGTTTTAGTGTTAATTTCGGTATATTTTTGAAGCATTTTGTCTGTTTGGTTTAAAAAGATAGTTTTGGTTTGGTTTGATTTGACTTGTTTTGTTTTTGGTACGATTTGGTTTGGTTGGTCCGAAAGCTTTATTATATGGTACTACTATTATATGTATGGTACTAAGCATATGACTGTATACATTTGGTCGATCTATGACATAATTTAACACAAAACAGGACAGTTAAAGCAAATGGAATGGAACAAAGCCATGATTACTGCAGTTCAATCTTTTTATGACGACAATTTTTCTTTATCATTTCAAAAAGTTAAACACTTTCTATTAAAAGCATGACCTGACTGTCTGACATACAAGTATCACGCACTATTCGTTCTCTACATAGGTCGTTCTACAACCAAGTCGATAGCGCCAATCGCATATTTACAGGTGAAGTTGATAATAATTATGACCGATTGTCACTAAACATAATTCAAATTAAACTTAATAAGTATAAAGCATCAGTCTTCTAAGCCAAAGTATCGGTTATATAGCAAACTAGACATATGTATGTATCACTTAAATATTAAGTATCAATTCGGTTATTTAACTATTATAAGAGTGTTAACTAGAAATGCAACTCGTACAATTATCAGCTAAAAATAGCTAATTCGATAAAAAAAAAAACGATAAATCAAAAACAAAGAATAAAAAAGAAAATGCACGTGAACAACTCTTATATCTAAAATCGTTAATTATGCAAATTACTTTCGTTAAGTGTATCGTTAAAATAGTGTACTTGATAATGTAGTATTGTAGTGTGAGTATAACTTACATTCTGATTCACTTGACTCTGTGTGGGTTTCGAGAAAAGACCGCCGAGCAGCCCACCTAACAAGCCGGAGCTTCCGTCGGGCTGCGTAGTTTGCACAGATGGCACAGATTTGAGATGTTGTTTTTGGTATTATATATCATGAAATGAATTTGTACTTGTTTGGTTTTAAAAGTTTTAAAGTTCCTTATAATCTTATCGTATATCAAAATTCTAAATCTCAACAACTTATCAACGTTCAAAATTTCATTGCTAAAAAAACTTTCTTGTACTTTTTTTTTTATATTTTATTTTGCAATTTCAAACATGCTTTTTTTTAATATTAAAACCAAAAACTTGCAATTTTCACTTTGATTTCGGGTTTCAAAACTTTACATACATACATTTTTTTTTTATTTTTGGAAAAGGGAGACGATATTATATATAATTTTTTTTTTCAATTAATCTGAGTGATTTTTACTAATTAAATTTGCATGGAATTTGGAATTTAATGTGTGGGTAAGTAATTGTGCGATTTTATTTAATACACTCGTACGCAATTTATTTTTTTCAGTGTATGTATGTGTACTAATTATGAAACAGCATTAAACATAACATATTCGAATTTGAGTTATAATGAAGGAATTGGAATAATAAGAGATAGTTGAGAGACAGCGGAAAGTTAGCACAGCACAAATTAATAATAATAATAGAAAGAAAAAAATAAACAGTTCGTAAGTAAATTCGAACGTGTAAATGAATGAAGAAAACCTATTTTGTAATTGATTGATTAGTTATGGAAAGTATAGAGAAAGTTGTTTTCAGTGCAGAGCAGAGAGAGAGAGAGAAAGGAGTTTTTATCAAAGGCAAACCCAAAAGTAAATCTTAAGATTACAACGCAATTGAAAACGAAGAGAGTAAGGCGAGCAGGCAAAATTGTTAAGTTTTGTAGTTTTTTGAGTTTTAAATAGGAGAAGGAGAAATGTAGTAAGATTTTTTGAACTGAAACATATAACTTATATAAGTACATAGAAGTTGTGTATTGTTATGTTATAACATATATGTATGTATGTATGTATGTACGTATAGAATGTTTTTGTATGTTATGTACAATATTTTTCACAGTGTAAGTTGCACATGTTCATGTATAGTACATGTGAAGAAGAATTTAGAATTTTAAAACCAATAAATATAAAAAACATTAATCAGAGTTCGCCTAATTATTTACAGTGTATTTGCTGTAAAGTCAACGCAGTAGTCGTCGTGCTAAACGAACGCTAACAATCGTTGGCAACTCACCTGTTGACCCGCCTGACCAGGCTGCTGACCCGGCTGCATGCCCGTCTGCTGTTGTTGCATCTGATTTGGATCATATTGACTCATGTCCTGGCCCATCATGTGCGGCTGCTGTTGTTGGCCGGGCTGCATGCCCATCTGTTGCATGGCCATGCCATGAGGTCCCTGCGGTAGTTGCGGACCCATGCCCATTTGATTTGGTCCCCTCTTAGCAACAGCACTGCGTACGGTATCTAAATAGACGGACAGAGTTGGGATTAAAAAAGTACGCTTTGCCGATCGCATCGATTTCTTACTTGGTATCAATATGGGTGCACTGTCGGCGGATTGTGAGTCACGTGATTTCGTGCGTATGGTCACGGCGCGCGGATTAAAGACACCCAGTTTACCGATGTCGATGAGCGCATGATCACCCGTTGGCGAATTGATGTCCGTCACCTTTTTACCATCGGCATACACAGCATAGCCAGTTACAGGCCCCGTCGATGTGGGCCTATTAACCGGCTGCCATGTCACCAAAATGGTACCATCTTGAGGGCCAGCCTCAAGTTGGATATCCTAAACGATAAAGCGACATAAGCAAGTGTCTCGTCTTAAGCGGCAACAGACATGACTCACCTGTGGCGGATCTGGCAAACCTTTCGTCAACGTGCGGAAATCTGCATACGCGCCGGGTGCTTCCTCCTGGCCAGGACGACCGAGCGTCGACGGTAGATGTTGACCGACAGCTCGCAAATGTTTGGCGCGCACTGTGACGCGATACTGGGTGCTCGGCGCCAGACCGGTTATGGTATGCCGATAAACACCCGGCTTCACCGTGCGCACCTCAACATTGTTGACGCAGACGACGTGCTGGTGATTGGAGTTAGCCGGCAGCCATGAGATAACCGCCGATGAACACGTTATATGCGATGCACGCACTGCTGATGGACCCAAGTGTGCTGTATCCCGGCCGATGATCATGGTACAGGCGGCGTCACGTGATGTCTGGCGATTCTGTGTAACGCTACGCACGCTGATGCGATGGGGCTGCTTGAAATGCGAAAATCAATAGGCTTAAATATGCAGTAATTTCGTCAAGTGTTCGAATAGCTCACCCTGTTGGAGTCGACGCCTTCAATTAACGCACGTGTACGTTCGTTTGCCTTCACAGTTACCTTGAGCACACCATCGACATAGACATGATAACTGTCAATCAGATTATAGCCCACGGGCTCCGGTGGCGACCAACCGATCAAGACGCTCTTGTTCAATTGGCGTTCCAGCGTCAGGTGCTTCGGTGCTGGAACTGCAAGCACATTGTTTTACAGGAATTAGTGAAGCTGATTACAGACTTGAGTTTAAGAGTGAGAGATACATGCTGCTTAGCGTGTCAAAAATAAGTTTGCTTTGCAAAGTGTTTCATCTAGCTGGGATAAGTAAACATGTTGTTAAAAATTTATGCTTACAGTATCCACAGTTTGTTTCCAGACGAAAACAAAAAATATTAAATGACAAAAATAAAATTAAATGCAAAGAGTTTTTAATGCACATTTAACTCACCATTATCACTGATGTCATCCTGATCATGTTCGAGATCAGTGTGTGTCTCACTCAAGCGTGCGAGGTCCTCGTGCGTGTGTGTGAGCAAAGGATTGTGTGGCGGCAACGATGGCAACGATGTTGTGTCACATTGCATAGAACCATCCTCGGCATCGCGCAGCGTCGACAGAACCGCCTGATGAAACTCCAATAGATCATCGCCTGTAAATGACAGCGGTCAAGTGCTTCAACTTCAGATACTAAAATCAATCTTTTTTTACCAACTAAACGCTGCACAAAGGAAGCGGGCACAAGACCACGTCGTCCGTCCAAGAGCTCCGCATCGAGATAACCGCCCTGAGGTTCACCACTGGTCCACACTAGCAGGTAATCGCCGGCGCACAGTGAGAGCTCACCTTCGGCCTCTCTTTTGTATCGAATTAAATATTCAAGAAAAAACACAATTTAAAATTCTTTTCTTTACGCTTGTGGAATGTTTGGCAACTTACTCGGGTGGATCGTAGGGAAAACGCGCGATGAACACACAACAGCGCCCTTTGCCCGGTATATCCAGCATGTCCACCTGGGGCTCACTGGCGCCGTTCAGCGCATGACTGCGTGCTGCATTGAGAAGAAGACTCTTCCAAATCGGCTCATTCAACCCACTCGATCTGCACTTACTTTCTAGATCCAAGGCACCGAGTGCCAGGCCGCTGCGATTGTGCAGCATTGACGCGCTCAAACTATCGGTGAACTCGTCGAGGCCCCATGTGGCGGGCGGTATAGGTGAACAGGGTGAGCTGCGATTACCGTAGCGTGTCAGCGGTATATCGATCTCATCGAGCATCTTCATCTTGGACACATTACGCAATGCTGACGATGTAAACGGATACGATGCACTCGAACCGACATCAATATAGGGCGGCGCATATGAGTTCGGCAGGCCGCTGCCGCCGCCGCCCGCCGTGCCCAGACCATAGAGCGAGGTGGCACCGGTTACACCACCGACACCACCACTCAAGCCACTCAGTCCGCTTGTGCCAAGAATTGCGCTCGTATCGAGCATGTTGCCAATGGTGGGATGGGTCAGGGACGTGCCGAGCGGTGGCACAGCGCTGCTGCCGACGCCGCTCAATCCGAGCGCCGAGTAGCTACTCGAGCCGGTCGGTATATTATGCGAGTTCAGTGACAGGAGGGGCATGGTTGTGCTCTGCAAATTGTACAGTTGTATTGTTCCGCGCTTTTGTTCGATTTCAAGTTCAATCAATGCAAATAATTCAATTTTTTTTTGTTTTTGTTTTTGTTTTTTTTTTTTTCATATTCAATTCAATTGAAATTTTGGATTTGGAGTAAAAAAATGTACAAGTACAGCGTTTGTTTTGTTGTTGTTGTTGTTGTTGGTTTTGTTAGTTTTGTTGAGTGTATACAATTGATGCACATACACACACACACACATATACACAGATAAGTTTTATTATTTAGTTAAATTTATAAATATTATATATTTTTTGTGTTTTTTTTTTTTTTTTTTTGTTTTGTTTAATTAGTGCAATTAAACATTACGTTAGAGTTGACGTAAGTTGTCGTTACGTTGTTAGTTCGTTACGTTAGGTCAATCACAACAGTTAAAGAAGATAGCGAGCGAGCGATTCGATCGAGAGAGATATGTATAAACAGAGAGATTAAGATGTGTACAAAAGGCAAAGACAGCACATAAAATGGAAAAAGAAATCGTAATATTCACGTTTATTGTTAGTATTACCAACATTTAGAGATCAAAGGATCAAAATAAAGTTTGATAGTTCGCTTGAATGAAACGCATTTCGATGAGATGAGACAAGCATGACGCTTAATGCGCAACTCCAGGATGCTTTTTTATTTTTTTCTGGAATCTTTTTTATAGCAGCAGTTACCAAAATCTAATGTGAAAAAACCGGTTTCGAAACCACTTCATTCACAACGTACTCAAGCATGCACTTTAATTCAAAATCGGAATATGACGAGTTTAGTTTAAGTAAAGATTCTTTCTTTAAATATTTTAACAATATAAATGTAGCAGAACTAGGAAACAATTAAAATGCAGACTAAACACGATACAAGCCGTTGGGTTACTGAAATGTTTTGTTTTTGGTTTACCACAGCTTGGAAAGTGTGTTGCCTGCATAAAAAACAGATTGTAAGATGTTAAAGTAGATTCGCCTTTTGTAAACATAGTATAGAAAGCTGAGTATTATTGAACATTTAACGAGAAAACTATTAAGAACCATTGATGGCAAACATTTTCAATCACACAAGGATTATAGAGATCAAATCGAAGACAAATGCAAAAATGTGAAAAGTCTAATGATCCATTTTCCAAAGCAAAAATATTCAACATTTCTTTTAAAATAAAATAAACTGACTTGAAATATGTTCACTGTTGAAATGAATGTGCTTTGGAAACAAGGTATTAAAACAACAATTAAAATGCATGCAACATTATTAAAAAGCCAACAAACATAACAAGAAAATAAGTAAATTAACAAATTAAGATTAATGCGCTTCACACTTCGCTTAAATGAGACAATTTTAGAGTTAAGAAGCTAATAAACTAATATCTTAACTATAATACCCCCCACTGCTTGAACTATTATCTTGACATAATTAATATTTTAAATCGATTACTGAATATTGAACATCAAATCAGACATGGAACATCAAATCAGAGGACTACAAACTAAATTTGAAAAGAGCGTGTGAAGCGTATTGAAAATTCGGCATTGCCGCAATTAAAAATGCAATGCAATTACAACATGAAATATTTAAAGCATTCTAAAAGCAACAACAAACAAACAAACATAATCGTTCGTTACTGTATTGTGGTGGTTATCAAATTTGTGGTTCAGTGTTAAAAACAACAAATCCTGCCTTCAAGAAAATATTAGTTCAAAACAATAATAATAATTGTAATGCGCATGTAATTATTTTCAATAATGAAACTACATCACCAACAAATGTCATCATCATACAATAAATAGCACAATGAAGTCAACACTCAGGACACAATTCAAACGCCAATGGAACAAAATTCAAATTCAAATTCATATCAAAGTCAAAGTCGTTGCGTACTTTGCACTAAATTAAAAGCGATGATTCAAAAGAAAATTCAGTGCTCACGCACGATTCAGTAACAGTAACTGATTCAAACGTGTATTGTGTAAGCAGATGAATATTAGCACGAAAATTTTGACAATTTTGCGATACATATTTATGAAATAAGCGTTCAAGTTACATTATGTCGAGCGTTTTTTTTTTTTGTAAAGCTTTTTTTTGATCGAAGGTTTTTTGTGAATATATTTTTATTTTTTTTCTTGTGATTAGTTCATTATTAAAAATAGTTTACCTGACTTAATGCTGATGGCATAGACTTCATCGTATGAATATTTACCGGCAATGGTGGAATGCCACTCATTCCACTTCCGCTAAGCAGCTTCTCAACCGAGGACTGACCAGTGCCGGAACTACTGCTGCCATAGGCCGATGTGGCCGTGGCAGCGTTCAATGACTGAATGGCGTGACTGCTCAGACTCGACGAAATGCCGCTCAACGAGTTGGGCACCAGGGCCGATATGGAGGTCAGACCTGTTGGACCGACCGTTGGGCAGCCAGTTGTGCTGGCGCCGTTGGGTAGCGTGGATGTGAGCGATTGCGGTAGGCTTGAGTAGCCTGAGGATAGAGCCGAAGTGCCGCTGGTGCCGCCTAAGACTGCACGCTTATAGCGATTCAGTTCTTCCTCAAGTTCTAGAAAGCAGAAAAGTATTTTATATCTTATTAAATATACAGTTATCGCAATTGTGGACTCACCACTCTTTGATATGGTTTTAAATTCGCTATTTCCGGAGCTTAACATTGAACTGGTTGGCATTGATGACATGCCAGACGATGATGTTCTTGGTTGTTCCAACTCGGCGAGCACTCGGTTGTCCTGTGTATAGACAGAGTCGAAGTAGGCACACACACAAACATTAACATCATGTTAGTTATTGGCAATAAGTCAAAAGAATTTTTAATTTTATTTTAAAAATAGTTAAACACCAAAACCTTGGTTATTTTCCAAATCAAACGTTAAGTATTTAATGTTGAAAAACCCTACGCTGAGATGTCCACTCAAAGCATTGCGCAAATGATAAGTTGCTCCGAGCAATTGGCCCAACGACTACACGAACTGGATGACCAATGCTCGCTACTTTTAGCCGACGCCACAAGAATCGATGACTTGATGGCTCAGTTGCGTGATTATCGGCAAAGTGAGGCATACAAATCGCTGTGCGCATATGATGACATCGCGTTGATGGCTCTTACAGATACGAATGAGGATTGCAGTCTCAAGGCCAATTGGAATGAATACAATACTGGCCTAAGAATGATCATGCAAAAGTATAAGGTAAATTGTACAAGCGATATACTCAATCAGGGATATCAGTTGAGAGAAAAGTATATAAACGGCTTGACAGGCACAATCGAAAGCTTAGACAAGCGTGTTAGTGAAATGTTAGAGGTCATGCAAATCGATCTTAATGTGCTCGGCATACTGCCGGAGACGCATAGCGATAAACTGATATGTGAACTGACGGCAGAGAATGAAAAACTGCGCGAGCAACTCAAAATATCTGAAACCAACAGCAAAGCGTCGGAACGTAAAGAAACTACAAAACGTGACAAACAGAAAGTCGTAGCCTCCACAAAGACCATTGTCGTCGATGGCAGCTTAAGTCCCAAGCTGTCGAAGAGCAATGCGAACCAAAAAACTTCGCCGACAACTAACAATAATCCGAAAAAGATTCAAGCGAAACAAGCCAAAGGCAAAAAACAGTTAAAGAAGCAAGTTCCGGGTCCAACAATCATGCCTAAGAATTAATTGTTTTTAGGTGTTTAACAAAAAAAAAAAACAAAAAACCAAAAAAAAAAATATTCTTTGTCCAATCTCATATTATATATTTAGGTTCATTCTGTATAAAAGGTTTCTTTTTGATTTCCGATGTCCAAAACTATTTAAAAAAAATAAATTGGCGAAAAAATTTACGAATTATGTACAATTCTGAAAGAGTTTAAACAGACGTCTGTCTGGAGGATGAATGGAAAGACAGACAGGAGTAAATCCTCTTTGTCTATCGGTCTTATCATTCTTTCAAATTCTTTATGGTCTTTTAACATTCTATTATGAGAATACTTACAAAAAAAGGATTTATAGTAGGATAATAAGTAAAATACATGCCTGTTCTATTTTCGCCATGATGATATCAATCTCCGAGCCTTGGTCCTGGTGGCTGATTGTCGGTGCCCATGTAACGGTAGAACTACTTGCCGATGTCGGAACGCCGCTCGACGATGCCGTCATCGTCATGCCCGCCACTTGTGCGGCAGCCGAACGTGCCGCTTTCGCCTTCAGCGCTGATGTCAATTCGATTTGCAACTCCTCGCAGCGTACATTCTCCAAAGCGACCTGATTTCAAATATTATTTGGTTTACCACAATCACTAGCAACGCAGTTGGCAACGCCTACCTTTTTTTCCAGTTCGCGCGCACGTGATTGTAAATTCTCGACCGCCTCTCCGTCTGGTCGCGCGCTGCTGTTCAGATTGCGTATTTGTGCCAAAGTTTCCTGAAAAGGCGCGCCGCAGCGTGCACGAAAAACAGATCAGCTTGTGTTGAAATGCATTAAGTATTAAACAAGCAGCTCCAAGACCCTATAATGCATCACTAGCTAACGACTGCGACATGACGATGAACTCAGCATGCAATCGAGCCCGTGCTAGCTTTATGGACTTTAGCTACATTGCTCCGTGTCGATGTCGAAGCTGTCGTGGCCCACTTTCTTGCGTGCTCTTATGTCATTGTATTCATACTCACTTGATGTGCACGCTCGATTTCCGTGCGTCGCATTTCCGCATCGCGCAACTGTAAGCTGAGCGAGTCCAACATGCCGTTGGTTGATGCCGCTGACGCTGCGACCGCAGCTGCGGCCGACTGATGATGCTGGTGCTGCAACTGATGCTGATGCTGATGGTGATGCTGCATGGATGATTCGTACGGCATTTTGCGCTGTAAATGAGATTGAGAAATAGTTTAACTTAAATAAAAAGCTATTTTTATTTTTGTGCCATAATTTATTCGGCGCGTTTGTGGCAACGCGCAAAGTAACATCATCATACAAAAGTGCCCCTAAAATGCTGCTATGCAATATTATTTGCTAAAGTGCCAAAACGTAATGGGAGAAAGAAGCAGCAAAATTGCTCAAGCCATGTTGAGGCGTGAACTCGTTTAATTTATGCTCAATTTTATTCTCATTTTCGTTATTTCTTTTCGTGTTTTTTTATTTATTTATTTATAAAAAATAAAAATGGGTCAAAACTGCTTGACAGCGTCACGCAGTCTTCTTGGTGCGCCTTCTTGACCACTTCTGTTTTTCTTTACTCACAACAACAATGCTTGTCTTTTGACTAAATACTTGTGTGCGTGTGCGTGGGTATGTGTACATAATTTTAGGCTTTGCCTGCCTTTATTAATGTTGGTTTGTATGTATGCGTGCACTTGATACGGCCTGTTGATGCGTCTGAACTTTGAACTTTGGGTTAATTGCCTTATTGAACTCATTCAAGCGTCAAAGAAACGCGCGTTTATTGTCCGGCACGACTCGCCCACCGCCAATCGTAAGCCATAATAGTTGCCGTGACCACCACAAACATTTCAGTCAATATTTAGTTTAGCTTCGTGACGCGGTCCGCACGAGATTAACGCCGTCATTAAAGCACCTTTCTGGCATCAAACATAAGCGTTGTATTACATCCTCTTTTGTGTTTAACATAAACAAAATTTCTGTTTATGAAGTAAAAACAACGATTTTGAAAATTTAAGAGCATGAGTTAAAAATATAAAAATCAGCAAAAAAATCAAAAAAGCAATTAATCCTCAATCAACATCATCAATTGCTGAAGTATCTTTAAATATGAATTTAATGATTACTTTGTTCAAACCAAAAAGGACGCCAGACTTTGTATAAACAAAACACTAAGTGAATCAAACAAACTGCATTACTCATACGACCCGTTCTTCTTATGTTGCAAGAAAAACATGCGCGCCACAAAGTCTAGACAGCTTCGAATGACTCGTTGTGAAGCACGGATTAAAGAGTATGAAACATCAGAAAGGCTCAAAAGGCGAAATTTTTAAATTCAATTTTTTAAATTAAAGAGATTAAATGAATATGCAAAATGTTAAGATCATAGATTAAAAAGCAATGAACCACTTGTTGGAACACAAAAAGAAAGAAAGAAAAATATTAATTATGTGTATGTGTGTGTGTGTGTGTGTATGTGTGGGTATACACAAAAATGCAATAAACGAGCATCAGCGATGAATAAATACGGATTAAAGGACACAAAATTAAATTTCCATTAATACAGCAGCAAAGCTGCAAACAATACGAACAGCAAGATAGCCACCGAGCTGAAAACATTTTGACATACACACACATACATACACACATTCATGCATATGTACGTATAATACATGAATTGACGAAGGCAGCGGACGAATAAACGAACGAACGAACACAACGATGAAAAACAAGTACAAAAAGGAGCGCTCGCCTCACTTGGCCACCATTGAATGGCATTTGGTGTGCCCTGGGTGTGTTTGTAAAGCCGCGTGGGCACGTTTCCACATGACATTTAAATATCGGCAGCAGCGCCCGCACGCGTTCATGTTTGTTGTTCGAAAGCGACAAGCGGAGGTGTAAACAGATACAGCATCCAACGAGGCGAGGCGAGGCCTTGTTCGGCAAGTTGCACTGACAAAATATCAAAGTGCCAACCAAGTACGACAAAGGCGTCCATTTGATAGATATTTATACAATTTTCATTTCGACGGAATAGTGCGGTAGCACAGCACACAATGCGACGAGAGAAGTGCGTTGGAGCAAACAGCACATTTCAATGCACACACGGTGACGATGACGACGATGATGATGACGATGATGATGATGATGACATGCAATCTTGTTACTTACGTACATTATAGCAGCTCTTGTTTTTTTTGTTTATTTGTATTATTTAATTTTACTTGTTTTTTATTTATACTTTTTTTTTTTGTTTTTTGTTTATTGCAGCTAAACAACACTTGTGCTTGTACACAAATAATGATTTTAACAACTTCTTGTTACTTTGTCCGCGTATACGCAATGCGTTCGTGCATCTTTACGAAACGAACGAACCGTTATGCGTGCAATGTTCTCGCAACGCTTTGCCATTTGACAGCAGTTACAGCAACAGACAGCAGTAACAGCAGCGGCAGCAGAAGTTTTTTTATTTTTTTGTTAACCACTAGTTGCTGTTCGTTCAATGAGAGCCAAGTATTTTACATCAGATGAGTCAATGCACAAATGTTAGTTAACGCAATGCTTGCTTATGTATTAGTACCTGCATAAATGTAAGTGTAGAAGTGAAATATTCACTGCGGACGCTAAGTCATTCACAAAGCAGAACATGACATAAGTGAACTCTTTTTTGTATGTAATTTATAATTGAAACCAAGTGCAATTTTCGATTGTCAGAAACGCTTCCTAAAAGATCCGTAATGTGTATGAAAACCATGAAAGAATGTGCATTTCTTCGTATTCAAACAACACTACTAATACTTGCCGTTCGCCCTGCATAACAACATATGTACATATGTCCGATAAACTACAAACGAATCAAGTTTTCGAAACAATTTTGACACCAACAATCCTTACGGCCAAATTAACAAGTCTTTTCTGTTAGTAACATTTGTGTAGGTGTGATTTTTACTCTCAGAGAGCTGATGCTGTTAATTCAGTTGGCACATACTTATGCGCAAATTAGGGAATGTGAGATTTTACATTAATTTTTACGGCAAGCATAGTTCAGAAAAGGTCAGATTTGTTAGCAAAAGGGTAAAGTGCACACACGTGTTGAAAATGGAAAATAACTACATTTTTAGAGAAAACCTCATGATTTTTTTTTCAATGCAAATTTTTTTTTATAAACAATCGAAAATATCGATCGTTGGACACTTTTCGAGCTCCAAGTTACAATCGAGATAACACACACTCTCTCTCTCTCTTCACGAATTCTCACTTGTGTCTCTCACGAATTGTATGAGGGAAAATTTCTCTTCAAATGTAAAGTGCGTTTGCGCTTTAGTTGCAAAACTACCATCACTACGTACTATCGATGTTTTACATTTTTAGTTAATATTGGTAGTTTTGTTCGCTGTGATCAATTGCAAAATGTTATGCAATATTCCATATTTCGCTTTTAAATCGAATGTTCCGTTTAAATTTTACTTCATTCAATCTTTGTAGAAATAAGTATAATTAAAAAAAAATTTCACTTAATAATAATTGGTTTTAATAATAATCGTTTTGAAAACTGTCGAGTGGCGACAGTATCGATATTTTACAGCTCTGTTCAATCAAACAGATTCTGTATTTCTACTGTAAACTTAACAGTACATAGCGATAGATGTTTACAGCGCGCAACGTTGTATGCAATGAAAAAATAAGAAAAGTGGAAATGGAATAAAAACGACAAAGGCAAAAAAACCCGCATTTTTTTTGCATTTCTTTTTTAATTATCGTGAAGTATTTCATGTTTGAAGTGGGCGTCAAGCATTTCGCTGTTTCTTACAACAACCACTAGACATTTTCTGTGTGAGAAATGTCAAGAAAATAAAGTTGTAATGAAAGCTGAAGAAGACCAAAGCGACAAAAACCAAGAGGAAAGAAAAAGTAAAAGAAGAATAATAAAAAAAATCTTTCCCATTTGGCGTCAAAAGTAGCGTGAGAAACAGCATCAAAATGCATATAACATGCTATTTTTGCTATTATGTCAGTGTGCTCGTTTATATGTATGTATGCTTGTGTGTGTGTGTGTGTGTGTGTGCGCAGCGTGTGCGTATCGTAGTGCGAACCCAAACTAACAGCGCCGCCCACCGTCGACGCGCTGCCATCTAGAGCCCAAGCTTTTTTGACTCCTTGTCTATTTTTAGCATTTGTTAGTCGACATCGTCGTTCTTACTGTTGTAGTTGTCGTTGTCGTTGTAGTTGTTTGTAGTCGACGACGTTCTGATTGCTACTCTTGTTCATGTTTTTAGATGATGATGATGATGAGCTTGCCGCTTTTTATGTTTGCAGTTGTTGTTTGCAGTGTTTGTTGTTGTGATTATGGTTGTTGTTACTGTTTTCTTTTCTGTGTTTTTTTTTTCCATTTGTTTTGTTGTAGTGCTGATTTACAAGAAGTACTTGGCACTATTCATTTCGTCAGCATGTAAGCATATAAAACAACCGCTTACGCACACATAAAATGTTATTGGCCCTCTATGTTTCCTGCCAACAAAATCGTTTAACCAAAAAGATAAAGTTTGCTGTTTTTTTTCAATGGTTTTCTAACAACATTTTTGTACGCAACATTTTCACAAGGCATGGAAACCCAAATAAATTACATAATACAGTTTATCAATTAAAACTTGTATCTGCTACGCCTGCTTGTCTACCCCATCCTGTAATTGGCTTTACTATCTCCGCCTTCGATTCAATGCCGGTCACAAGTAACAGGCGGCAATACTCGCAATACTCGTAATTTTAAATGAATTCTTAAATTGTACATTAACATGTTCTACTCTCTCTCTATATATCGCTCTTTGTCTCTCGTTCTCATGCCCAACCGCCACGCTTGCCCCTCTTGACAGCAGCAGCATCATCTGCGGAGAGAAAGTAGGTTGCGCTTTTTCTTTACACTCTATTAACCTAATTTTTGACAGTCGTGTGGTTATCAAGTAAATTAAATGGAAAATTCTTTACACAAATTTAAATTTACAAGCAAAAAATTAAAATTTAAATTGTCTTTATTTTCTCATCCTTTGAAAAGCACAAAAATTCACTTTTAACCGAAGAATTCTTTAATAATCTTTAAATTTGCATATTTCATATTGTGACAGTTTATTAAAATAACTAAATCTCATTCACAATAAGCAGTTAGCACATAAGTACTTATAACTAAAAAAATATGTATACACATACATATATAACTGTTATCAAGGCAACTTTCATATCTTATCAAACACTACTCCTGGATTACACAAAAAAAAAAAAAGTCTTGGTTTAATCATAACAGAACTTTTTGGTTAAATAAAAAGCCAAGTTTGAGCAAACCGATAAACATACACAAGCATATATCCATGTAGAAACAAAGTTGGTAGTGGCAGTGGGCGCACTATATGAGAAATCAACAAATATGCCAAAAACTCTTGACTCTTGGCCCAATAAATGTTTGGCATACAAACACAGATATGATAATAAACCGAAATATTTACAAAAAGGGGCCACAAATATTGATAGGCAAATGAAACACACACACACACACATAGATATACTCCGGCGGCGGCACTCTAGTGCAAAAAGCAACGGTGAAAACAACGCAACAACAACCATAATAATAATAACAGAACGGAACAGAACAGAACAGTGAAAAGTGAAGAAGAGAACCGAATGGAAAATGGAGCACACCTGCTCAACGCGCACAGTTGGTAAAATTTTGCTCACGCCAGTTCGCCACCTACTCTACCACTCTTCCTCCTCTTTATTCCCCTTACCATTTTTGTTGCGTAGTGAATGTGTAAATTTATATATGTGTGTTGTGTGATTGTGATTTTGTGTTGGGCCAAGTGTCAAAACCGCCCCAAAGCATAAAGTGGCACTTTTCATTTATCTGCTGCTACTCGTTTTTCGTTCTTCTTCTTCTTTTTATGCTACTGCTGCTGCTGCTGCTTTTGGTCATTCTTCTTCTTATTATTTTCCTTGTGCTTTTCTACATAAATTCGCTGCTTATGAAAATGAAATAGAATTTCATGTTGCTGTCCTTCCTCACCTAAACCTTTTTTAGTTCTTATTTTCATTTCATACTTACTTTTGACTTTGCTCAAGCTTCGCCGCTGTTAAAAACCCTCGAATTGTCACCAAAATGCAACCGAGGAGTTACACGAAAGTATTTTTCGAAATCATTTAATAATTATTTGATTTTGAAGAAGTTCACAGGACGATTTGTCACTGGTAGATGAAGGAGCTTTGTCAGCAATGGTAGGGCGCGGGAAGGCTTCTATACGCAGAATACCGTTACAGACTCTGCGTGTGCTCACTCGTGCGTTTGTGACGTTGTATGTTGCTCTACAAACGCATGTGTGTGTAATTTTACGATTCCTTTTTTTTTATCGATATGCTTTGAAGAAATCACACACTTTTACTTTTATTTTTGCTTTTTCGCTAATTTTAACTTTCTTTCTATTTATAGATTTCTTTACACGCTTCTTCTAATCTATGTGCTTTTTTTTTGCATTCTCACTCAACTACACTGCAAACGATTTTCATTTATTTCGTACTGAATCTAAATTATTTTAACTGATTTATATATACATTTGATATTTTCGGCGGAGGTGTGAATTATTTTTTATCCATAAATGCTTTTTACACTCTTTACAATTGCACAAACTTTGGATTTTCACACAATTTCATATTAATTTCGCACGAATTTTCCCTTTTTTCGCACACACAATTTTCACGAGCGCTTTTCTCTGCCTCTACTACAAAACATTTTTCCCTATTTAGTATAGAGTGAAAAAATTGTGTTCCACTTCTTGTCAACGAGTCGTTGCCGCTCCTCGCACTTGTTTGCTCATCACTTTTGGTGCTTTTGCTCTTTAGGCTGATTTGGGGATACGGATACGGATACGGGGTTAAACCGACACCGAAATATACCGAACTTACTCGTACTCGCTTTGCACTTTTTCTAAAGCACAATTCCGTGATTTTCGACACGTTATTTATTCAAATTCATTTAAATGCATTTACATTACACTAAAATTATATTTTTACAAATTATTATAACAAATATTTTTACAAGAAATTACTTTAATTCTAAATAGAAAAAAATAAGTAGTTTGCTTAGTGCGAAAACCCCTAAAAAGTGGGTCATCTTCTTCTTTGTCGCAATGCTCGGTTAAAAAAGAAAATTGCTTTTATATAGGAACACCACACATTCCATTCGATGTTTGATTATCGTACCAAAGGCTCCTATGTTTCGTTGTCTCTGCTGTATACTTAAAGCCGCCTAACTTTGCTGTTCCACCTCGACTGGGATATTATATGCTTGAAACAGTCGCGTGTGCAAGGAGAAAAAAACGATGCATTTTCCCAGTTAGGAAAATTTCCCATGTGATAGAATCGATTTTCCATTTAACCGTCAAAATCAACATTTCAAATTGCTTAACATCGCTCAAAGGGCACTGCCAGCCCAAAGGAAATATGGATTAAAGTTTAAGGGTTCTCGCATATATATTACAGTGGCGTAACAATAGGACGTATCTGATAAACGTGCTAAGGGCCCCAGATGGTATAGTTACGCCACTGTCATGGATAGTATAATGTCAAGTAAATATAATCATTCTCTTGAAATCTAGCAACAGGTTTTTTCAGATTTTCTTTCTTGCAATTAAATTGCGGGATCTATTTTTGAACTAAATGGACTCCGTAACGCGCTGGAAAGCTTTATTCTCGGAGGGCCTTCCGTTGCGATAAATATTATTTTACTGACTTAAAGAAAATTGTCTGCTCCAAAGTGGAATATAAATACATTTATTTGTCGTTCCTCATTTCTACAATTTTTATAACATTATTAAAAATAAAATAATTTTTTTTTTATATTACTATGTATTTGTAGTAAAAACAAAAGTAAATAAATTTTAAATATGTTTTATACTTTTTTTTTCTTTATACTTTTATTGTTTTGCTTTTCTTGTGATCATCGTCAAATTTTAACAATTAAAAACAGTTAAAAATTTAAAAAGAGTTTTTAGTACTTTCGTGTTCGCATATTGCGCTAACTTCATTTTCGTTATTGTTCTTTAAACAAAAGTCAAGTTTAAACAAAATAAACGAATTATTTACACTAAATAGAAAATGTCGTTCTTTGTTGTTGATACTTCTCTTCATATTCATTCTTCGCCTACACTCGACGTGCTGGATTTAATTATTTAATACATATTACATAATAATAGTTTATTCTATCATCTACAAATATAAACAGAACATTGCCACTTGAATTGTATTGTTACATGTTTTTTTGTTTTTTTTTTCTTATGTTGCTTCATTTTGCTTCAAGTAAAGTGCAATAAATTGTATTTGAAATAAAAGAAAAATACCCCAAAACTTCACTTAACTCTTGTTACATATAATTAACTGTTCTTTGTGTATTTATTTTAAAGTGCTTTTGCTAAAATTTCTTTTTTTTTTGCTTGATATAAAGGACTAAAACATTTATTTTGCTGATTAATCTTGTTACTTTTAAACTGTTATTTAAAAAAAATAATAATAAACATAAAAATGCCACTAAGATTTTTTTTTTGTTTTGTTGTAAAAACGCATTAAATTTTCTACTCGCACTTGCTTTTCACTGTCAGCATGATTTGATTCGTTTGACGTATTAGGAAAAGTGCACTTATGAATACTGCGTTCGACCTGAAACGAAGAACACAATTAATTAAAAAATAAAACGATTTTATCGTATTTAACCCGAAATATTACGGAAATGTAGCGGTAAACACCCGCGGTTTAGAAACGTGTGTAGAACCTGATAAGAATATCGAAACAAAACATAAATCGGATGACATCATATGATAAGAAACCGGAAGTAAATAATTAAGAAATACTTTCGATAGATTTCACATAAGACATGGCATAAAGAAAAAAATCTGTAGACCCGGAAGAAATTTAATCTGTTTTGATATACTTACTGCCCCTCCTTGAAGTACTCTTTCAGCGTGGTGCTGAATTTTTTGGAATATTTTACAAACTCCTTTTTGCGCTGTTCCACAGCTTGTTTGCCTGTGACCCCTGGTATAAAAGAACCGATTTCATTGACAACATCGAGCAGTTTCTTTATGGCGCTAGCGATTTCTCTACAAGGACAAAAACAAATTTTTCAGATTAGTTCGTCGGTGTAGGCTACGGACTTTAAATTATAAATCTGTTCCTCACTTGATTGTTTCCAAAAATGTTTTCCGATCATTAATCTCATCCGGAATGCGACTGAGGATTACTTTCAGCGCAACCGACTTTCGATTGAGTTCCTGAAATGGTTCCTCAGTACGTGTCAAACGATATTCGTTTACTTTGTGTCGCACGAAGCAGTCACATTGAAAATAAAATAAACCATATATCAATATAAACTACTTAAAAAGTAAGCCGAATGCAATACTCACAGTCTGCCTCCGGGATGTTTCCTTGCAAACGCAGTACAGCCTCATTGAGGTTGACATTAAGGTCAGCACGTCGAACGATCGTTGCAACGAGGTCATAGCAGAAGCCCGGATTGTTCTGTTCGGACTTGAGTATAGCGGAGCGCAACGATTGTGCTGCACCGACATCTCGTCGCTCCAACTGTAAATTTACGCAATAGTTATTACATGTCTCAACACTTAGTGCTCTAGTTTCTCTTTACCTTTGTGAAAATTGGCCTCAGAATAACGGGCAAAACGAGAGACGATGTTGGCTCACGCTCGCTAACCATGGTCATGTTTTCACCTACGTACCACAGATGCGCGTTCGTTCTCTATACCCCAGTATTGTTTTTCGTTAATTCTTTACTTGTATTTCACTTTGCTCATAAGAACTTGTAAGTTTTCTTATGTCTGGTCATGCAATTTAAATTAACAAAAAACCAAAATTGTTCATAACAAATTGTTATGTCCAGTGTTGCCAATAGTGCAGTTTTGTCCATGGAATATTAAGAAGACATAACAGCTGACTCAAGGCACTGCCAACCTACATGCTTTTAAAAATATTTAAATTATTTTTCAAGAAAAAAGTAACACGTTATTTATATACGTACCTTAATTTATTATCATAACTTGAATTAAATTAGCGAGAAATAGTAAAATCCATTATAATAACAAATAAATAAACTATTAAGGTGTTCACGCCCAACTCCTTAACGTCTTAACGTATGAAAATATTAACTTTAACCATGCTTGGGCATATCAGAAAAAAAAATTGATTAATGAATCAGTTTTATCTCAGTTCCCGCTATCAAATATAAACAAAATGCCCTTCGCTGAGCAGCCCTAATAAATTCAAAAAGTTGGCATTGACAGAGCTTGTGGAAGTTTTGTTTCATTTTTGCCTTCTCGCAAGCGAATAAATTAATTAATTTTTAAGAAATTACCAAAAAAAAATATCAATAAATAAATGCAAAGGTGAAGAAAGGTGAAAATCTAAAGCGAACAAAACAAAATGTTAAGGGTAAGTAAATTCGCTTTAGATTGACCGAAAATTTCTAACTACGCTTTAATAGGGCATTGGGCAACGCTCCTTTGAGGAAGTTTGGCCGGCAAAGCGTATCATCGTGCTTAAATTGTTAAAACAAGAAACAGTAACGCAAGTAGAGTGGCAGGATCTATTTTACGGTGTCCATTTAGTATGTTTATGGGATGAGAAGGGTGCAGCGAAAATTTACGACTGCTTACGGCAGGACATTGTTGAATTCATAGTACACGCGCAGCGCAAAGTCCAAGCGCAACGCGGCGAGCACGCCTTGCTCACAACGTACATTTGTGAGTGGCGGAAATTCTTTACTCAGTCCAGTTACCTGCCATTGCCTTTCCGGCAGCTTGAACAATCGCCTCAAGTAAAGGCGCCAACGAATCCTTCATCATCATCAGCTGCTGCTTCGACGTCGCTGTGTGCAGCCTCTTCTAGTAATCAGGCGTCAACAAGTAGTTCCTCTTCCACAGCATCTACGTCTACTGCCGGAGCTGTAGCCGGAAGCTCTTCGTCTGCTGTTGGAGCATCTGGTTCATCATCGACATCAAGTTCGAAAAAAAATCCAACGGAAGATAGCCAAGTGCGCAAATTAATGCTGGATTCATGGAATCAGCACATTTTTCACGATATTAAAGACCGTTTGCAAGAGTCTGCAATGAAGATTGTACACGCTGAGCGAAACGGCGATGCATACGATGCGCAACTTGTTGTTGGCGTGCGTGAAAGTTACGTTAACCTTTCGTCTAACTCAGAGGATAAACTGGAAATATATCGAGATAATTTTGAAGCAGCATATTTGAAAGCAACTGCCGCCTTCTATCGCCTTAAAGCGACAGAGCAGCAACAGGAAAATGGCGTATTGTCGTTCATGAAATACGCCGATGCCAAGTTACGCGAAGAGGAGGTTCGCGCCAAGCGGTACCTGGAACCTAGCAGCTTTAATATACTTGCACAGACCTGCGTAAAAGTGCTAATCGGTAATCATATGAATACGATTATCGCCGAGTGTCCAGGTCTAATCAGGGACTACGAAACCGAACGTCTTAATCTCATGTTTCGCCTTTTGGATCGCGTACCAAATGGTGTCGAGCCCATGTTGAGGGACCTCGAAAACCACATAATATCAGCAGGACTTGCCGATATGCTGGCAGCTTCCGAAATAATAACGCAGGATTCAGAAAAGTATGTGGAACGACTTTTAGAGTTATTTAATAAATTTAGCGATCTTGTGAAAAGTGCATTTAACGATGATCCACGCTTTTTGACTGCACGCGATAAAGCATTTAAAACTGTCGTAAACGATACCAGCGTGTTCAAATTAGAGTTGCCTACTAGTATCGCAAATCGTGGCGTTAAATATACAGCACCAGAAAGTAAATGTCCTGAACTATTAGCCAACTATTGCGACATGCTACTGCGTCGCACTCCATTAAGCAAACGCCTTACCAGCGAACAAATCGATGCTCGTTTGCGTGATGTACTGCTGGTCTTGAAGTATGTCAACAATAAAGATGTGTTTATGAGGTACCACAAGGTTCATTTAACCCGACGGTGAGTTTATTATAATTATTATTGACCAACTCAATTTGAAAGTAATCTTAATCCAAAATTTTAGTTTAATACTCGGCACTAGTGCTGACAGTGAAAAAGAGGAGGATATTGTGGAATGGCTGCGAGAAGTTGGCATGCCAGCCGACTACGTAAATCGCTTGGCGCGCATGTTCCAAGACATTAAGGTAAATACGAAGCAGTATTCTAAATCATAAACGTCACTTATCAATCAAAATCTTTAAGGTAAGCGAAGACTTGAACATTCAGTTTCGCAATACGATTGGTCGGCACGATGCTATCAATATAAAAATACTTAATGCCGGCGCCTGGGCACGTTGTTCAGAACGTGTATCCGTATCATTGCCTATCGAATTAGAAGATTACATACCCGATGTTGAAGATTTCTATAAGAAAAAACATTCCGGCCGAAAATTACAGTGGTATCATCATATGAGCAACGGTACTATAACATTCGTGAATAATTTCGGACGTTATGATTTGGACGTGACCACATTTCAAATGGCTGTGCTTTTTGCTTGGAATCAGCGTCAACATGACAAGATTTCCTATGAGAACTTACGTTTAGCTACCGAGCTGCCAGGTGGGTACAATAAAAATGTATTATTATTATTTTTCTTACTAAATTATTTGTTCCTGATGTCAACATAATTTTAGACCCCGAATTGCGACGAACGCTTTGGTCGTTAGTTGCATTCCCCAAAATTAAGAAGCAAATTTTGCTCATGGAGCCTACAACAATTGGATCACCGAAAGATTTTGCGGAGAATACATTATTCTACATAAATCAAGAATTCGCAGTCGTTAAGAATGGAAAATCGCAACGAAGGGGCAAAGTAAGGCATTGAGTTCATCTGTTATCAATTAACCCAACAAATAACTTTTGTTAATTTTAGCTCAATTTGATTGGACGCTTGCAGTTAAGCACTGAACGTTCACAACAGGAAGATAATCAGTCCATTGTTCAACTTCGTATTCTTCGTACCCAGGAAGCGATCATAAAAATTATGAAGATGCGTAAGCGCATGAATAATGCGTCCTTGCAAGTGAGTGCTTTTTTATATTTACCCGAATTCATACAATTATATTGTTCAATAATATTGTTTATTTTTGTAGGCGGAGCTTATTGATATTTTAAAGAACATGTTCTTGCCATCAAAGAAAATGATAAAGGAACAGCTTGAATGGCTCATTGAGCACAAATACATGCGACGAGATGACGATGATATCAACATGTTCATTTACGTTGCTTAAGTCGTCACATTCCCTCGAAATAAATTTAATTATATATTACATATTTATATGATTTAGTTTACGGTCTTTCGGGCCATCTATCTAAATTCCAAATATTGTTAAGTCAATGAATCTGTGCTTTCACAATTGATTTGTAAAATATTCTGTTGATCTAATTGAAATTATTTATATTTTTTTAAATTGAATATGGTTTTTGCAGTTTTTTTGATAATTGTATTTAAAGTTTTTCCCTCAGAAATTGATTTTTGTATGAGTTTTAAGTATTACAACACTTTGCATATTTGTATATTGTTTAAGGAAAATTATGAAAGTCGAATTGTATTTAAGATATAATATCAATTATTTTAACAGTTGTTCTAACACTTTCAAGCATTTCAAATGCCAAATTCGCCACAACTACTTTCGAGCCATTTTGTGAGCATATCGCGTGTCTCATGTTTAAAAGAAAACGCATTAAATTTTGGATCCGACCAAGTCCTAAGTATGTTTAATTGTTTTTATTACCCACGCTAACTGGCAGCAAACAGCAATAAATGCATATTTTTAAGCTAATCGACTCGCTTTGAAATGCATTCAAAACAAGAAATGAAAATTGTTTGGAGTTTAATAAAGTTGTAGCGAAAATCGATCTTTATTCACGATTTTTATTTGAAAACAAATGTTTTTTAATATGTTTGATTTTATTTTAAAATGGAATTAATTAAAACATAAAAAATGGATCGCGACACAGAACAATTAAGAAAATTATTTTATATGCATTTTAATCAAACAAGAAAAAGGGTTGGTGGGCTTTGTGATTTTCGATTCTATCTTTAGTGATAAAAACGTACGTGAATTTGTTTTGAAAACGAATCCACGAGCACTTTACAAATTTCTTTTTTTCACAAATTAAAAATTATTTAAAAACTACTAAAAATAATGATATATTACGTACACCAGCAATAGCAAAGACACCACTTTAAAACCTACACACTTTAAAAAACCCTATTCATCTTACATACAATACTTAAATACAAAAGTCGAACTTAATCAATGCGAGTACCTTAACACGGATAAAGTAATGCTAATTTACATACGACTGACTATATGCTAATGTAAGCGAATAATTTTGAAGACTAACTATGTACTTACAACAAATATGAATACTCTTTTTTTCTGTTGTCAATCTCATTAAATTTGGATCGCAAAAGTAGAAGCACTTTCGGCATCTATCTTCGCCGGCGATTCTTCTTGTAGCCCTTTCCGTACCAGCCGGCCTGTGTGCGCGCCAATTTACGTGGAAAAGTATTGCTTAATTGAAGCTGACGTTTAGCAACTTCTGCGGCTGCAATGTGCGCTAGCGAAATATTCTCGTCATAATCATCATCATCGTCCGTTTGTGGGCAGCATTCGCACACAACAAAACGGCCACTGCGCGCTCGTTTCTTATGCTTGCGTTCGTTCAGATGAAACTTACGATAGAATTGACACTCGAATTCGGCATAGTGATCGAAACAGAACTCACAAGCAGCTGCCGAACGATTCATGGCAAAGATCGGCACTACTTGATAGTTCCAAATGTTTAGATCAGCAGGCGGCGGATATACAATACTATGCAAGCCTGAATAGGCGTACTTGACGTCATACCAGCAGGGTAACTTCCGAAGTAGTTTATAGCCGTTTTTGGAACGTTGTATTGAATGCGTCTTTAGCATATCTACTTGTGCCACAACACTTTCGCAGTCATCTTCACTTTCACTGTTCGAATCGGCAGAACAGGTTGCGCTATCACTTTGAATGTTAAGGGATTTGAAAGCTGCTGCCGGTGATGATGGTAACGAAATTGTACGAAATAATGTTGACGTTAATGGCGCACCAATTGGTACGAGCGGAGGCAACGGTAAAGGCGCTGGCGCAACGTTAACATTGACATTAGAAACACTGATGTTACTATGGTGGTTGAAGTGCATGGGTATCAATTCAGGCCTAACTGAGACCGACTGTGTTCTTTGAATTGAAACAAGCTTTGGCATTTCAGTAATTCTATTTGATGTGTTTCCATTTGTCAACGCGGGTAACTGTCGATGAACATCAAAATTTTTCACTTCGCGAGTATTTAACAAGTGAATGTTCATTTCGGTTTTTGTTTCAGATAACTCAAATTTTGCAGAATTTGATTTTAAACTATGCCAGACTACGGGTGAGGCCTCATTACTTATTGTTTCTGATTTTATTGTTGTAGATTCATAATACGTTGGCGTCATATTCATTATGGCCTCTTCCTTTTTTTCTATTTTGATCGCAGTGGTCAAGTTACTCTCAGTCTCTAATTTTATATATGTTGCTTCGGTAATGTCTTCGACTTTAACTTTTTTCTCAGCATTTTGCGTATTGTCTATACTTTTAAATGTCTTTTCATCTTTTTCTACATTGTCTGTTTGTTCAACCTTAATGTTGTTAACCAAATTACCTTGCTGCTTTGTCTCATTGCATTTGGCTATTCTTTGCTTCAATTCCAAATTTGTTTTAATATGCTTGCCGTTCTTACGTGGAGTTCGTATGCGTGGCCCTCTACCAATAGGCAATTCACAACTACTCTCCCCAGATATTGTGGAGTCTTGTGTTTCCTCAGTAGTTGTAGTGAATGACTGCGTGTCTCCTGCCTCTTCTTCGTTGGCATTTTTAAGCAACGGCTGTGTTAAAGTATGCAGCTCCTCGGGCATTAGCAACGAGGAATGAGCAAATATTGGATCCTTTTCTTTAGTGTAAACGGGTACCGATATATCCAAGGCACGCATTAACTGTTCCATTACTCGATCACATTTTCCGTTTATCTTAATGGTGGCAATATTGTCTTTTGGTGTCCATTGTAGGTTCACTATACATATTTTTGGTCGCTGTCTCGCAGGTTTATCCATTTGCCAGAGCCACGTGTATTTCTTCAGCACTTTTAGACTCGAACCCAAGCAAAGTATTACATCAGCTTTTTCGGCATGATGACATGCACCTGGCCAATTTAGAGGCCATTTCAAATTACCACGTTCTCCAAAGTGTACAATTGTGTCGAAGAGCGGCTCCGAGCAGTTGTGACAAAGCCTATTCGTTTTATGGCAATAACGTGCAGTCATCTCAGTGGTGTCGAACAACCGCCAGTAGACCGCATTCGGTTTGCAATGTTTGCACACTTCAATGTACATGTTTCCGTGTATCTCAGAGAGAGACTGTCTTGGTAGTCCAGAACGTAGGTGAAGGCCATCACAGTTTTGTGAGACAACATGGCGCAGTAAGCGCCGACGGTGAAGTTCGTACAAGGCCATGTGTGTGTAGGTGGGATTTGCACTGGAAAGATCATGTTCGCCTATATCTTCTCCTTTCTGCAAGAGTGTCCAAATGCCTTTGCTTCCGCGGTAGTCAGGGATTAACGCTGATGTGCTTATGCCAGCACCCGTATAACATACAAGATGTTTCGCTTGCGATATAATACTCGCTAATTCCTCAACTTTTGCTTCGACAATGTAAGGTTCATCTTCTTTTTCAACAACACGTTCTTTATAGATCTGTACCCGTTCCTTTCTTTTCTTTGCTTGCTTCACTATATCCGGGTGCTTCTCAAGCAATAGACGTTCATCTGCAGTGCGCAGAGAGTCACATTTCTTCAAAATCGTAGAAATCTAAAAAAAAATAATAATTTGATTAGTTTTTTATTGTGGCAATAAATTCATAATCTGCGAAAGAGAAATACGTAATGTCTTCCTTTTTCAATTGTTTTTCTATTCTTGAACACAAACCACCCTAATCACACATCTTATACTATGCTGCGATGCACTTAGCCATTTAGCATACACACCGACACACGCACACACAAATACACTCACTTCTTTTAGTGCTAGTTAATTACCTTGCGTATAGCATCCTTTCGCCGACGTTTTTCATTGTCGTTTTTTACTGGATTCATTTTCGCCCTGGTTATATAAGTTTGGGCAACTTCCTGCGACCGATGCTCAGTCGGCGAATTTTGCCGTTGTTGGCCATTTTCCTCCATGGTAGTTTTTGTCCCAGCACGTTGTATGACAAGTCTTGTCTGTACGCAATTTCGGGACAAAAGGGAAAGAAATGCCGTTCTTGTCAGCTGCGGCAACTGCTTGGCAATTAACAGCGAATCAAATGGTAACTTTTTACACACATCATAGACGAAAAACACAAAATCTTTATAAATATTAGTAATACTTATATATTTAACTCATGTTGCGACAAATCTACAAAATTGTTGTTAAAATCGACAAAATGTAAACAAAACAACGCAAAGGTTTAGGGTTGTCATAACTCTTGCATAAAAACCACGAAAATTTGACAGTTGTTTATTTAAAAAATACTAAAAATACTCTTTTTAAAATTAAAAAGTTTTTATGTTAGAAAATATAATTAGGTCTTTTACGACCACAGTAAATTGTTAATTTTGGCTTTAAGCACCCTCAATATAGAAAAATATAATAATATAGTACTTATAACAATATATACGTACATTAATATTGGGTTTTCAATTAATAATTTCGATCCTCTACTTAGTGAAATATAACTTAATTATAATTTTTAAAGAAACTGCTGCAAATATGCCTAAATTCATTAGTCAGAATGATGTTTTGTTGTTATATCCATTAATTTAAATTTCTTTGAATTGATTTTTTAAATTTAATTTCACTCCACAACATGGCAGGACAGACAATTTAACTGTGTTTTTACTTTTTAGACAAACCTATAAAATGTAATGTATAAAATGATCTCATAATATATTTCAATTTTTAAAAGTAAATTGATGTACGACATTTGGTAATCATTGAATGGGTTCTATGTGGCGATTTGTAATCAAAGGGGTTGATTTCAGACAACAAAATTTAAAAATTCAAAAATTAACAAAACAGCTTTCATTTTACGAATCTACAATAATGATCTAATTGTTGTTAAATTTTTTTAAATTAACTTATTTGCGACGAAAATACATTAATAACATTCTTGCAAGATTCTTTCAAGACAATGAAATATTTATTCATTATTTATTTTTTTGTTAAGTTATATTTTTCTATTTTTTATTTATTTAGACTCTACTTGTTTATCTTGTTTCGAATCCAATCCAAGTAGTGATGGACTCTTGTGTATAAGCCTGGAACACTTGGTGTACCGCAACCGCCAGGACCAGCACTGGTCACGCCAATGACGTGGTACATGCAGGGATAATCCTTGTGATAGGTCAACAGGGGACCGCCTGAATCACCGTTGCATGTATCCTTGGCCTTATCAGATCCGACGCACATCTGCGATACCTCATTGTAGCCCTTTGGAAGTTCATCGTTAGACTCAACTCTCTGGCGACAAGTGTCCGTTTCAAAACGATCCAATTTCACTTTGAGCAGCTTTTGCGAGTTCTCACCTGCGAACCCTCTAGCTCCCCAACCGATAGCAATAAATGAGTCAATTTGGTTGCCATCCACTAATGGCAGACAGGCTGGATGCTTATAGCGATCAAACTTCACATTTTCATCCAATTCGATCAATCCAATGTCATTGTAGATTGTCATACCGTCGTATTCTTCATGCCCATAGTAATCACGTATGCCATAATCCTGTGGACTTGCGTCTTCGGTATCTGTGCTGAAGTCAAGTTCGCCCAAGCGCACAACGTTTATTTCCCGCCTGTTTTTAAGTAAATCGTTAATACAGCACGGGGAATTCCAAGAAGCACAATCAACATTCATAATGCGGGTCAGCGTCAGTAGTGTAATGAATTGCGTTATCTGATGCGGTCGCAACTTTTACAGCTTTTTGCACTCTCATCTCTTACTCTCTCCCCTCCTTTTATAATGATCTGTCATACACACACACGCACACACACAACCATACATATATTTTTTTACTTACTCTTCCGATTCGAAACAATGCGCGGCTGTCAAAACAAATCGTTCGGTAATCAAGGCTCCGCCACAGACCCACTTTGTTGGTACACTCCCATCATTTAAATCGCGTATACCCAGACGAGCGATATGTGGAAATTCTTTTGGATCAGCAGGCCGACCGCCCACTATAAGAGGCGTGTAGGTACGACAATGATCTACTGTCCGCTTAATGACTGGAGCATTTGGAAAGAAAGCACTAAAGGATTTCTCTTCCTCAAAAACTTTCTTTTTGTAATTCGTGCACTCTGCAAACATGCAATCAATTTATTAAGCTTTAAATAGTTTTTAAAAAGAAAACAGTTTAACATACTCTGAACATCATCCGTGTTCTGGCTAACAACAATTCCATGTTGCAGCAGTGACGCTGTCAGCAGCAGCAGCAAGCTAATCGTTGGAAAATTTATACCATTCATGTTTGCATTTTGTTTTTCGTATTAAGTAATAGATCTTTTGTTAAATATTAATATTTTTTGAGTTTTGTCTAACCGAACTTTCGTGATAAACCTACTGAAACCTACTGAAAGCGACTGAGCTCGGATTGAAATGCGCGTGAACAACTTAGCTCAACTTTGCTCTCACAGCAGCCTCCCTCCCAAGCAAACAGATTGTTTGAATACTGTTTAATACTCTTTGTCCAAGATCAATACGGAGTAAAATAGCGTTCAAATAAAACAACAACTGTGTTTATAAGCTCATAGAAAGTTGAACTTTTAAGAGCGTAAAAGGCGTTGCCAATTCTCAGCTTAGACCTTGTTCAGCGCAATATCATTTTTATGAATTAATGTTCGAAAACTCTCTTCGTTAAGACTTCGGCGGGGATTATCAAGTTTGAAATCTGGAAATTAACAAAGTTCCGCAAATATCAATACTTGCTATTTGAACCCAATAGTTGCGCGACAATAACTTTTCTCACGACCCAATGAAGCGTTTAATTGTTTTGTTTCTAACCTGTTTTTACATTGCAACAATCTTCTTGGAAAACTGTCATTAGTTAATTAATTGAAACATGTTAACTTAATCTTTCTTGTTTCTTGTCGCTTTTTAAATTTTATTTAGTTTCTGGTTGCTAAAGCCGCAATTAGCTATGGTTAATCACGTTAAACATCTAAAGTACTTTACTGAGTGGAGAAAATTTTAAATTTGTTTGTTTTGTTTTAAATCAAAGATCGACTTTTTTTTGCGAAACATGGGCTTGGCCTATCTAATAATGAATTTAAACTTCAAATTTGAGGCTTGAATTAAATGTATGTTAACTTTGTATGTACTTATTCGTTTATTATATTATTTTATATTATGTTTATTTTTCTATAAGTGATAGGAACGTATAAAAACAGTTTGTTTCCAAAAAAACCCAAGAGATTAAAAATAAATAAACGTCTGTGGGCAATAGTAGTCCTTTAAATAGTTCACATCTTAAATAAAAGACCTTTACATTATGACTTTCCTAAAAATAATAGTTTTAAATGTTATTCTAATATATTTGAACATATACTCACCACTTAAGGACAAAGTTTTACACCATTGATATTGGAAGTCTTAGTTAAGCAATGAAAATTTAAGACACATACAAACATATTTTTATTGTACCAGACGGACAGCTTTAACTTTGTCTTTTAATTTATAATGACACTTCACCAATATGATTATTACTTTAAAATAAAAACATTTAATGATTGTCAATCAATCGCTTCATTGGATCATGAAAAAATGTACTTTCGCAATTGCACTAAATATGTACATGTATATGTAGAAATTTACTTGTACCCTGCTACACTATAAATTTAAATTTGAACGTCCATAATTTACTTGAGGCGTTTTTCTTTAAATTTTGGACTCCTCCCTCTCTTGGCGAGTATTGTAAGATTTTGACGACCTTTCCTCAAAAAGTTGGCATGACATTTTTAATAATCCATCAGCAAACCAACGCCTCTCCTACCCATAGGTGAGATTTTGCTGGACCCCCGTCCCCAATTTTTATCAAACGTAATTTATGGACGTCCCTTACTCAGTCTTAATTGCTAATTATTTTATATTATGCATTAAAACCCATTTCCACATGTTCTGTTAATAAGTGTATGTCATTTATCCACAATGCATTGAGTTGAGGACACATATAACATAGAAATTTAAAACTGACTGATATTCAACAATTACAAATAATTATTTGGCTCTTTAATATAAATTTCACAAATATTTTTCAGTTCTTGGCATTCGTAGTGAAGAATTTGTCATGGACAAAATACAATCGGTTATTTCATGTCTAATTGTGATTTTATTCTGCACTGGAAACGTATAATTTAAAAAAATGTTGTTTAAATAGTTCCATTAATCATTCAACTCCAACAGGATGCGATCACCTTTAAAATGACGAAGGTGCACTGTGAATCCTATAACGAAACGTTGGTGACATTCATAGAATGCCGCGTCAAGCCTAAGAGCCGAAATGTGACGTATCTTAATATTGATTTGGATATCCATTTTCCTTCCAATGATATAATTATAGAAGGATCTTTAAATAAGAAAGAGAATGGTTATAAGCCATTTTTGTATCACATCATCGTAAATGGTTGTCAATTTTTGCGCAAACCTTTCAATCCAGTGGTACAATTAGTGTTTTCATTATTTAAAGACTTCTCAACAATTAACCATACGTGTCCTTATGAGGTGAGTTAAAGTTAAAATATATAAGAAAAACATTTAAAACTTTTTTTAAAGGGAAGAAATGGTGTAAAGGACTTTTATTTAAAGAGTGAACTATTGAAAGGACTACCGGTGCCTTCGGGCGATTATTTACTTTTACTTACTTGGATGTTTCACAAAAAAAAAACATTTGTTACAAACGTTAATTTTATCTTTGAAGAGGACCCATCATTCAATGTGAGAAGAGGATAAACTTATAACAGAAGGAATAAAACTTAAAATAATGTCTTTTGTATTTTAAACAATATTCCTTAAAATTCCTTAAATCATAAAAAATGAGAATTCAAAATTATTTCAATTTTGTGTTTTCAAAGGAATTAAAATAAATGTTGTGCAGTCGGTTAGAACTTAAGCCATTTTCTCCAAATTATTTAAAAATTTTTCTCTTTAATCCTTTTAAATTTATTGAGATTTAATTGTCTAGCGAATAATCATGTGTGTCGGTTGCTTATTCCTTTATTTAACTTGCTTATGTTTTTTACCGGAGAAATTAATCGTCGACAAAACAATTTTTCAGTCTCAATGAAGCGACTAAATGTGTCGATTTCAAAGAACATATTTTTGGAAATAATAGTTTCTCATTAATAATAAATTTTCCATGAAGAAATACATGAGGGAATTCTAATAAATTATATCTAAAAATTAAAACAATATATTCTATGTGAATTATAAAAACAATTACCGAAATTCAATACAATTAAAATAAAATTAAATATTCGACAATTTTCTCTTTTTGATTTTTTAACAATTTTACATAAACTGTTTTTTGGCGTTCTTAGTTCAAAATTAACCATGGATAAAACACAACTCATCATTTCAAGTTTCATTATGATTTTAATATTCATTGAAACGGTACATTATTCATTGAGGTATTTGAATGAATCCATTAATCGTTTTACCACAACAGGATGCGGTGATATTTAAAATGACCAAAGCTTACTGTGAATCATACAACAAATCCTGGGTGACTATCACACAGTGCCGTGTGAAACCAAAGAGCCGAAATGTGACACACCTTAATTTGGAAACTTTCATCCACCAACCCGTCTATGAAGTTCTTATAAAAGGAGCTTTAAAAAAAAAAGAAAACGGATACAAACCTTTTTTGTACAGCATAGACGTGGATGGTTGTGAGTTTGTGCGCAAGCATAACAATCCGATTGCAAATTTAGTGTACTCATTGTTTAAAGACTTTTCAACGCTTAACCATTCATGTCCTTATGTGGTGAGTTTGAACCAAATTATTATACAGTAATATTATCATTCACAAGTCATATCTCAGGGAAAAAATGGTGTGAAGGACTTTTACTTAAGAAGTGATCTATTGAAAGGACTACCGCTACCCTCAGGCGATTATTTGCTTTTACTTACATGGATTTTTCATAAAAAATTGACATTTGTTACAAACGTGTATTTCGTTTTTGAAGAGGATCCATCATTCAATGTTAGAAGTGGATAACTCATTTAACAATTCGTTTTTATACGGATTTCAGATTTAAAACTGAACAAATCATCGAGTTTTACTAAAAGCGTTGTAATATGGCATAAATGACATAAAATATAAATATGAATGAAACCAGGTTAATGTATTTTTATCTTTAATTCTTGGCATGCAAGATTCACTTGCATTACAACTACAAATTATCGACTAACTAAAATGAATACCTTCAGTATTGAAGGCCAACAACAAACGCATAAAGTCATCAATATCCATTGATCTTGCTCGACAGCCGGCCATGCTAAGGTTTTCCAGAATGTCAATCACTTTTGTCTGCATATTCAAGTCAGGTTCAACGGCCTAAAAATAATATATTAAATAAAGAGTGTCCAAAATGAAGACGCAACAAAATCTCTCACCTCATTCCTAAGCGATCGGAACAGTTTATAGTTCTTCTCCAGTGTATCGATTACAGAGTTTACCTTAAAAGTCGCCGCTAATGTTTTGTTTTTACGTAAGAAGGCTATTCGTGTCAAACCATCCCATTCTGTAAAGTTAACTGGTGGTGGCGGATTTTTTGGCTCCAGACGAACAACACTTGATTCAACTTTAGGCGGTGGCCTAAAGTTATTCTTTCCGACTTTCATCAGCATATCGACCCGGGCCAGCAGTTGTGTGTTGATGCTCAGGCGACAGTACATTTTATCACCCGGTTTTGCAACGAGTCGCTGCGCAAATTCACGCTGGAACATAAGCACAGCGCATCTAAACAGTGGTCGATGCAAAAGTAGTTTGAAAATTAGCGGAGAACTTATTTGATAAGGCACATTGGCAATGCAGAGGTCAAAAAAAGGCAACTCGGCCTTGAGAAAGTCACCAATGAGCACTTGTAATTTGGATTGCAAAGGCGTGGCCTGCACACGTTTCTGCAATTCAGCTGCCAGTCGTGTGTCTATTTCACATGCGACAACCTTTTTGGCACGTTCTAAAATTTTTACAGTCATGTTACCGGTACCGGGACCAATTTCCAGCACAACGTCAGTGGGCCGTAAGGCAGCCTTTTCAAGCATTGTTGTAATCACTAACGGATTTTTGAGTATATGCTGACCGAAGTCCTTGTTGAAGACAATACCTAAAATGTTTTTTTCCAATTTTTTGATTTGGCATTTCGTTTCTTGTTATTCTGCCACTCACCTTGCTTTTGTACTTCATTATGTATGCGACTTTTTTTCTCTGTCTTTATTTTTGGCATCTTTTTTTATAATTTTAAAATAAAAATATAAATGTTTTTGTTTTTCTATGTTCTTCTTCTTTTTGGTTCGAATGCCATGTGCGAAGAATTCAGTGATGCCAAATCAGCCATTTTCTCGATGTTTTTGCCTTTTTAAATTCAATAGCCTAGGGCGAATTCAGGTCTCGGATTAAGTCTGCATTCAGGACCTTACGGTACACGGTAAGTAGCCACCAAAAACACAATCGAACTTAAGCTCAAATTGTTCTGGAAATTGTAGCTGGGTTTGGACTACCGCGAAACGAAAATCAGTTCGTTTTCAGGTCAGTATGATGGTTACTCTATGGTTTGAGGCAAGGATAAGTCTTAAGAACTTATGTCGTTAGAAACTATATTTAAAATTTGTGTTTACTGACCGAAAAGCATGTACCTTTCTACTGATTTTGTCTGAATTTCACTTACCTAACTGACCAGAATAATTTTGATGAAAGAATTAATGAAAAAACAAATGGACCATATACATTTCCATACGTGTTATTCTTTATTAAATTTCTCGCTTATATGCTCACTTAATATTCTTATGTTTGCATGTTGCATTGTTAGCATTTCCAGCATTTTTCTCTTTGTATATTTAATTTACTTTATGTATATTAATTTTTATTTTTTTTACAACATTATCAACTGTTGACTTTCGACTATTTTATTTTATTTTTTATCCATTAACATTAACTTTATAATTATATAAATATTTTCTGTTCATTTCAATACTTTTATTTCTGTTTGTATCTACTTTTTTGTATTACAGTAAATAATAATTATAGATGCGTCGGTGTGTAATTTTCATTTCATTATTAATTCAATTTTTAATAAATATAATTCTCCATTTCATTTGTATTTATATGTTTATGTATACATTTGTATGTATATTCATATACATATATGAAGTTGAATTTGTTTGATTTAGGAAAAAATGTTTGTAATTAGTTGTAATTTATTTATTTCATTTAGTTTTCAGATTCTCTAAGATGCAAAAGGTACATGAAAAAATTGTCCGTGTGTGAGTATGTTTGAGTGAGTGTATGTCACTATTAAATATTTTTGTGTATGTTGTGTTTACAAGTACATGTATGTACGTACATATGTTATGTTGCAGGACATTTAGTTGAGAGAGAAGTATCTCCAGACATCCTCTTAATGAAAATTTAGTGTTTCATTATTAAGTTTCAAGTTAAGTTCAAGTTCAAGTTAGCTTAGGTTTAGTTGCTATAATTGGGTTACATTTTCTATATAACATTTATTTTCGCCATCTTCATTAAACTTTCATGTTTTTTTTTTTCGTTCTCTTAAAATTTGTTTACATTGTTTTTATTGGTTTAAGTTTTTGCAACGAATTCTTAAATTCCTTAATACAAAAGAAAAAACAAAAGAAAATTAATAACATTTAATATGAAAAGAAAATTGTGCGCGTTCAAATACAATGCACACTTGCAATGCAACAGTTTCTTCTCTTTTTTTTTTAAATATTTGTTTTTTATTTGGTTTGACTTTAGCTTTTAAAAATTCTCTAGCATAAAACTTGTTGAGCGCATTTTGATGTGTTTTGTGTGCATTGTAGCGCATTACTTGTGAAACAATAACAAAAATATAGTGTTTTTTTCCTTCATTTCATATTCTTTTCGGTTTGGTATTTAGTACAGAGTTTAGTTTAGCTAGTCTACGTAAATTTAACTTAATAACATTAAAACTAATTTTTGGTAAAACACATTTTTTTAATACAAATTCGTTTAGTTTATCATCCCCAAATACGCAGCATTTTCATTAATACACAAAATGTACAAAGCATAGAAACAATAAAAAATTAGGCGCTGTTTTAAAATATATAACGGTTGTTATCTTCTTACTATTCTTGAAAAATGTTTAAGTGAAACAAAAGTAAACGGCTAAATAAAAAAAAGTGCTGTAATCAACACTCGTTGTACAACACTGTTATTTAACAAATATATTTGTTTTGTTTTTACAATTTTAGCAATTTCTCGTTTATAGGTGAAGTAGTGACATTTTGTTTCTTAGTTAAGTATATATTTTAATTTTTTTTTGTGTGTGCTGAGGTTTTCACTTCTGAACTTCTTGATTTCACCTTGAACAACCAACAATATATAAATATTCTTTTCAATTTTTATTTTCTTTTTTAACTAATTTACGCTTTGCATTTTGTAATGTTTTTGTTTTTTCTGTGTGCAAATGTTTCTCTTAATTAGGTAACTACTTATACTTTTATATGCATTTTTTTATTATTCCTTTTTTTATTTTGTTTCTGTTGCTTCCTTAAAAAATATATGTATTCTTTTATTTTATTTATTTTTGTGAATTTGTTACAACTTTTTTTGCTTTGCATTTTCAACAATTAAGTGTGCCTTTTATTTTTGTTTTTAAGCAATGTAATGAAATAATTTCAATTTTTTATGTTTTTTTTTGTATTACATTATTCCATTGCGCTTTTCTTATATTGTTCATCTCTCATTATATTTTAATAAAATGCTTTTTTGCGAATACTTTAGTTCAACATTTCTGTTTAGTTGTTGTTTTTTTTCGGTTTAGTAAACAATTCAAATTTTATTTTTATTTTTTTTAGAGTATAATTTATTTAACTTTATATTGTAAATTTTTGCTGGAATTTAAAGAAATTGTTATTTAATTTAATTTACGCAAAAATTTACAACAAAAACTAGTTAAGATTTCAGAATGAAATCGTATTTGTTAATTTGTTTTGCTTTTATTTATTTTAGTTAATATTTCATTTACGTCTGAGTCTTTGGTTTCGAATCAACACATAGGTTTCTTTTTGTTAAACAATACATACATTTATATATATGTAAATATTTGTGTTCGCTTTTGCAACTTGTTGTTTATTTGACAGTGATTTTCTTCAATTTGCTTAACACATATTGTTGCTCTGCTTGTTTTTTATTTATTTGTTGTTGTTGTTTGACTTACTCGCTAATTGTTTACATACAAACTTACATGCGTGTTTTATTCATTATTTTAACAGTTTAGTTATTAATTAATTAATTCTTTAACTCATCTCATACATTTTTGTGTTACTGTTATCGCTAATAGTTTTTTTTCCATTTGTTACAATTCTTACAACTTTAATTAGTTTTTTTTTTTATTTCTTTGCTTATTGAATTATGTTTTTTATCTCTGTTGCGCTTTTGTTTTACTGAAATTAGTTTTTTTTTGTTATTTGCAATTTGGCAAAACTAATTTTTTGTGTGTGTGTGTGTGAGCGTGTTTATATGTTTTAATTGTGTTATACTTTTCAATTTGTGAGTGTTTTTTTTTTAATTTTTACGCAAAAGTTTTTCAAAGACTCAACAAATTTTATTATAATTTTAAAATTTGTGTGAAGTGTTTGTGTTTATTTAAAACATATTTTTTCCGCTAATGGTTTAGTATATTGTGTTAATTTAAAATAAAGTAGTTATTTTTCTATATAATAAATACAACAATTTCTTTTATTGATATTTTTATTAAATAATATCGCTTTAATACTTGAGAAGGAAACTGTCAGAAAGTAAATATTTTGTTGACTTTAAATTGTTTTCAATTTAAAAGAAAAACATGCAATTTTTTTATTATTGAGATTCTTCACAAAGAAATGCCAAATGCAAAAAAAAAAAAAAATATATAAATAATAATAAATTATGAAAATACAAATAAAAGAACAAAAATCTTCACTATTTTGAGATTCTGAAACGTTTTTAGGTTAATTATTCACACATTTAGTAAAGAAAACTGTAAAAATTCATTAACTGAAATTAATAATTTAAAATTAAACCAATTAATGTGTAATTCAATTGGCATACATAATTTTATTATCTGACTAGACAACAATGGCATAACTATTATTACAAACTAAGCAAAACCAAATCAATAAATAAATATTTAAAATAAAATCTACAAATTGTAGAACATGAAAATACAGCATAGAAAAATATTCATATAAACTTTAAAATCATAAAAATATAAAACATAAATTGAGTTGCCACGACATTAGTAACATTTTCTAAAGCACAAACGGAAATAATATTTTTGTAATACAAATTTTACGTCACGTGACGGCAATCAATCAATCAATTGCATTTGATTTCTCTAACGATATTCACAGTTAAAAAAAAGTGTTAAGCAGAAAAAACAAGAATAGACAAGTTTCTAAGCGCAAACTCAGAGATTCTAAAATGTTTTAAACGACTCACTCCTCCGCCGAAAGTGCCCAAATACTTAAAGCAGAAAGTTACATTTTTTTTTTGTTGTTTTCGAACCGCAATTTTGGATTTGTCACATTCTTTGGAGTGTGTTGTGTGTGAAAGTTGGCACTGTTAGTAAATGACTAGAGGATAGTTTCTAGTTGCATCGTAGAGCTATCTAAAGTATATTTCTATGAACTATGCATTTTATATTCTATTAAAACAATTCTGCACAAAAGCAAGAAAACAACAATGATAAAATAATTCATAATTTACGAAACAATTTGTAATTAACAACAAAAATATTAATAATACCTTCTCATCATGCTAAATCTACACAAAATATATGTGCAAAAGTTAAAAATAAATTATGTAATACAAAAAAAAAAAAAACTCGTTCGACATGAGTAAAAAATTCCTAAAATGCTTTTTTCAGGTTCAACAAAAATTCTCTAATTCAGTTTTATGTTTGCTAAAATAATTTTTGTTAATAAACAATTTGTTTGTTTTTTTTTTTTGCTTTTCTTACTTTTAGCATTGCACTTTGCTTTACCAAAAGTATTTGCAGAGATAAAAATGTTTGCTTAAAACACATGGAGAGATTCAGCACACTTGCGTTGCTCATTCTCACTTCGACTATGCTCATTCAATACAAATAGTGACGTCACACAAGCAAGCAAGCAATAATGAATGAAGCAAAGTGACGTCACAACAAAAATTCTATATAAACAAAATGACAGCTCGTCTCGTCTGGTCTGATCTGGTTTGTTCTGTTTAGTTAAGATATACATACGTCTTGCCCTTTTTGAAAATTGTACTCAAGAAAGTAGTAAGAGCCGAAGAAGAACGTGATCTTGATGGACGCGCGGCTGCTGTTGACGTATTTGTTGGTGTTGTGATTGGCGTTGACGATGTCGTTGCAGAACCGGAACTTCTCGGGTACTGAAAGTCACCCGAATCGAGCATACTCTAGTAGACCTTACGCTCCGGCCCAAACTTTGGGTTGACGAACGAGAAGCCAGCAAATTCATCCTGATTGATGCTGCGTATGACATCATTGCCGATGGGTGTCAGTACAGGTTCTTCTTTAGTAAACTCCGTGTCGAAATTATTGGCATCACGTGGATTTTTCTGTCGAGGATAAAGCAACAAATAAGTGTTAAGTGGTGAGTATGCCAAGGCAATATTCCATTGACTTACCATTTTTGGTCGGAATGGTGGCTTAATGTTGCGCTTTTCCAATTCCTTCCAATCGAGCTTGGCAAAGAATGGATGTTTACGTATCTCATTCTCGTCACCGGAACAGCCCAGACGCTGTTCAGGATTTTTGGTAAGAAAACCTGCAATGTATATTGATAATTTTATTATAACTGTTAAATACATTTTAGTTCAACACATTACCTTTTAATATGGACACGGCTTCTCGGGACAACCACACCGGATACAAAACATCATCATGCATTATTGAATCAAAAAGTTCGTCTTCATTATCGGCCTCGAAGGGTGGCTGGCCCGCCATCATTTCATACATGAGCACACCGAGCGCCCACCAATCAACAGAAGCGCCATATTCCTGTTCTTTGAGTATTTCGGGCGCAATATAATCAGGTGTGCCACAGAAGGTGGTGGTGAGTGCGCCATTCGCAATGCCCTCCTGCAAAATTAAATTATTATGAGGCGCTGTTAGCAAACCAATAGTATCAAACCAACCCACCTTACACATGCCAAAATCAGCCAACTTGCAGTGACCCTCCTGATCTAAGAGAATGTTATCAAGCTTTAAATCGCGATAGATGACGCCATGAGCATGCAAGAACTGTAGAGCAAGCGTGACTTCAGCTGCATAGAAAGCGGCACGTGCTGCTTCAAAGCGACGCGCCTTCTGTATTTGAAACATTAAATCACCGCCATTGACGTACTCCATAACAAAAAACAAACGATCCTGACAAATAATCGAGAAATTGATATAAAAAGTTATCAAAAAAAACTAGTCAAGAGTATGCGTACCGGCGTCTGAAAACAGGAATGTAATGCCGTCAAAAATGGATGATTGGCAGCCAAGGCCAAGATGCGTTTCTCGGTCATAGTACAGTCGACATCGTCATCTTGCAGGATGGCATCCTTTTTTAACACCTTGACGGCATAGATCTCTTCGGTGCCTTTCTTCTCGGCCAGCATCACTTTGCCAAAGGAGCCTTTGCCCAATACTTTGATGAAATTGAAATCCTGTAGCGAAGTTTTACCAGGACGAGATTCAAGTACTGTGGCAATGCTCATATTGCTGCCACTTACAAAACCGCTACTTAGCGAAACATTCGACGTTGCCTGTTCCGATGCACCGCTTCGTATAGATGAGGCACAGCTGCCACCGTCCTCGTTGCCCACAGTTGCACCATAGTTGTCCTCCCCACCGGGCTGATTCAAATACTGCAAAACATTAAAAGTTCAATTAAAAAACGTTTATCGATTAATGCCATCACCGTTTTCTATTCATCACATTTGTATATATGTGCATACCTTTGAACGTCGCGGCTGTTGTTTGTCAGGTGAAATGCCCAATTGCATGAGTATCTCGGCCATTTGCTTTGTATTAATGCCACACGTATTAGCTACATTCTTCTGGCAGCGTTTGTGCACGTTCATGTAGCACGTTTCGCATTGCAGCCCTTGTTTGATGAGTCCGTACAGTAGTGACCCGCAGTGGTCGCAGAAGGTGAAGCGCTTGTAGCTGTGCACAACAAATCGGTGCGGCACATTCACATTGAAACGTTGACCAGCCGGCACAACCTCTAATTTGGTTTGCTATAACGTTCACAACGACAACGGTGTGTCAAAATATATAAATTCAATATATCTTATAGCAACTTTATTTACCTCGTCGCGCATGCCCGGACATTTGGAGACCACAGACAGATGACATTTCTTATGTACAACTAAAGTACACACTAGAAAGTTTAAAAATTAAAGAAAATTATTTATTAAAGTTAAAGTAATAATTGATTTGTATTTTAATTTCTTTTTTTCATTGATTTTTTTTATTTTTTTATAGTTTTGGTGATAATGATCATTTGAATTAACATTTACGTTACATTACGCCATATTTAGTTAGATTACAACAATCAAATTTCAGAAATGCAATGTGAAAATAATAAAAGTGCAGTTGTGAGTTAAATTTTTAAATATATTTGAAATCGATTGCAATGTTAACGGAACAATCATCTTTAATCTGTTAGGTCTGTTTAATATCTTAGCCATAAATAAACATGACAAGTCAAAACTCATAAGCAAATAAAACAACAAACATTCACAAATCAAATAATATGAAATAAAAAAGGCATATTGACGATTTCCAACTGAAATAGGTTTTTCGGTTCCAAAAACGAATAACGCTTATCAAACACATGACATTTGAATGATTCAATAGAAACAAAACAATAAAAATGATCAACTGTTAATACTTTAACCGACTGTTTTAGAAGGAACTATGTTGCAAGTATGTTTGTATTTCACTATGTATATTTTAATATTTATGTGGCGTTGTTAAATTCATCTTGATTGCGGGACTGCTACTGCATAAATTTTATTTCATTTTTATACATTTATTTTTTACATAAACTACAAATAATAACAGTCAACGTGCCGATTATGGTAAGGTAATGTTTAAAATATACGAGCGTTGGTGTAAGACGGATCTGATATTAATATAAATGATAACTAATAATTCACATAAATAGTTTTTTGTTTTAAAAAATATTGGTAGTTTCCTGCACGTTAAACAGCAGCGATATGTTGCCTGTAAAATTTGTTTCAAAACGAAGGACAAACGTAATGCAATAATACAGAACAAACATGGGCTTTTTTGATAACGAATTTTTTGTTAATTTTGTGAGAGTTGGCAAGTGCACAAAGAGTACATTTTAAATAAAAAAAAAAATAAAATAAATAAAAACAATATATAATAAAGGGGCAAGAGTATTCATGGTAGACAACAAAGACAATAAATGCAAAAGAAGCGGTAGCAGGCATCAGCAGCACAAGTTCAATAAAAAAAAAAAAAACAAACAAACATAATTTCGAGAGTTAATACAAAAGTAATATTTTCATAAACGGACAGATGGAAATGAAGTTTTTTTTTTTGATTTTTTCATTTAATTTTTTAATTTTGTTTCGTTGTATTTAATTTAAAAAACGGCACATACCTTGACATTGATAGCCTTGTTTACCAATTCCCCTGCAAAAAGGCAAGAAATTCCGTAGCTATTGTATGTATTTATATTTAAACTGAATGATGTTCAAGTGGGTGGTTTGGTGACTTTGATTAAGTAAATGAGCGCGTGTATGAGTAAGGGTATGCATGTATATATGTATGTGTCTGTGTGCATGTATGTGAGTGTAAATTTTGAGTGCAATAAGAAACAAAAAAAAAAACGATAAAAAAGAATTTCCATAAATAAAGAAAAACCCTTTCTCGCAACGCAAGATGGTCTGAGCGAAATGTGTATATGAGTGGCGGCTGAACTACAAGTAATTGTTCAAGTACGTCTCATTACTTTAGCGCCGCGTACCATAGCACCATAGAAATTATACGTTTTGGCGATGTGAGTAAAACGAAAATCAAGTGGAAAATAAAGAGCCCAAAAAATGTATAAATCAAAAACAAAGTATCAACATAAAACATGGAGGGAAATAATAGTAATACTAAGAAAAATTATCATACTATTTAATAGTAATGTTGTTAAGCCCATGAGTTATTCACCAAAATCTAACAAAAGTTGCCAGTTGTTCAAATAATTAAAGTTAAAAATAATAATTATAAATATAAAAAATAATAAAAACGGATGAGCTGACAGCGCAGGCGATGGCACACTTACCAAATGAATTCGCGACAATGTGAACAGAATGTCGGTTGGCGCAAGAAGGTTGCCATAAATTTATGTCCATTAACCTGTGTACGTATTTCATAATTTATTATTAAAGTGCATAATGCATACTTAAAGGTGTACGTACCTGATGCACTCGACGACGCATAGCGCCACGGCGACGATTAAAGCCCGCGCGTTCCTTAAATTCTTTATTGGTGGCCACGGCATGTTCCACTTTCTCATCGGATTTGGTTTGATCTAAGCAAAAGAACAAAAACAAATTAGTAACAAAATAACGCAACTATGTCACAGTTTTGCCATTTACCATTACGAGTTTTCAGCTCAATAACAACATGTATTTTACCCTGTGGCTCCAAGTTAACCTGTCAAATAACAAGCATTTGTAGAAAAAGTTGTTGTGAACATAAGTTTTCAGTTAGTTTACCCATAAATCGGGTACACCAGATTCGCTTTGTATCAAATCCTCGAATGGTATTGTGCAGTTGGCGACAAAGTCATCCGGTGGCAGAGCAGCGTCGTGAAACACCGTCAAGTTGATGTTCTTGGCATTGGTAACATCATGCACAAATTGTTCATTCCATACGGGATCGAATGTCTTTGGTCGTGTGGTTGAACGATCTGTGGAAGCAACAAATAATTAACATCAAGTTTATATTGAGCTTATTGAAGTTGTTTTAAGACTCACCGAAATGACTGTCGTCGACATCAATGGACACGTACGGATCAATGAGCTGCTCATCAGCCAGTTTTCCAAATGTCAGATTATGGCGCTTCTGGAAATCTGTCGGACGCAGACCGCTGGCCTCGCACACTTTTATTTGCAATTTACCCGTGAACATCTTCAGTCCGTTGCAATTTCCGGTTCCGCTTTCAAGTGTTGCCGTGCTTCGTTTCGTTAAGAATGCAAACCGAGCGCGTAGGCTTGCGTGAGCTGATTCGAAACTGAGGCGATAAATAAAATGTTCCAATTATAAAATACAAAAACATTTTGAAATACGGCTTACTTGATGTTGCGTATAGACACAATTTAGCGTGAAGAAGTTGGAGTTTACTTAAAAATGATTTGTAAGTAGGTGAATGTGGCTTTTTTTATTAAGATCAACTGTAAGAAAAAAGAGAAACATTTATTAATAATATGAAACATTGTTATATTTGCGAATTTGTATTTTATGGATTTCAAAATGCACCGGTAGTTATTTTTAAATTGCAATATTTGAATATCTAGACATACTCGAGGCAGCACAGAAATGGAATATGATTAATTTTCCGGCAAACAGAATTGAAAAATGGCTGCACAGCATTTTACGCAAACAAAACGAAAATTCCAAGAATTCCAAACCAAACAAAAAGTAAATAACAATAACATTATGTTTATTATTTATCTATTGAATCACTTAACATTTTAAATAATCAAATTATTCGTAAGTACAAAGTTTCGAAATGTTGAAAATACAAACTGATTTAAAATTTTTGTAGACTGTAAAGAATATGTTAATAACAAAAGATCATACAAGAACTTCGACATCCGTTTTATTCCAAAATTCGTTATATTCGTACATATATTAGAAAGAAACTGACTGAAAATTAACATTTTTGAACATTGTTTGTTTCTTGTACTTTTTTCTTAAATTGAACTAGAAGAGTTTAACCATTCCAACACCACTCTTATGGTTATGAGTCCTAACCCGCTTTAGATCAAGACGAATACAGTGACACGCAAGTACTCATTGTGGCTACTCCAGACCAGGAAGTGGGCATGATCTCACGCAGCGCTGTCAAGTTACCTCACATCGGATGTGTATTTATAAGGAACGCCTATGTCACCCTGGCGCGCGCAATATATAAAACAGTTCGGTTGTCAAACTTGGTGATTGCAATAAAAAGCTATCTTGCCGTAAGTGTTGTGTGCGTATTAAGTTGCATAGGCGATGTGAATCGCTAAATTGGCATCATGTGCGAGAGTAATAAAATCAGACTGAACTTGAAGAAATCGAAAATGTCATATTCCGACTATGCTTGTCATTATCCATTCTTTAATAAGTGTTTAAAAAAAAAAAATTAAATTCACCGTCTGCTTCACCCAATTACGTAAAATGTGCGCTGGCGTAAATAACAACAAAATCATGCTCGACTCGCAAATCTCATTCTGCCAAAGTCGCTACATGTTGCAACAACGACTTGACGCTCAATTAATAATCAATCTGCGGTCCACCAAAACGACGACCCGACTAAACTTTTAAATTTTTGCAGCGCGCTTTTTGTACAATTTTCGAAATTCTGTAGAACCTCTACTTAACTATTTGCAATTGAACTGACTTATGTCTACTCTATTTTCGAGCAAACATAGGGCAAACCACACATTTGGCAACCGCACTGTCGAAATTTGCCTTTTATTTAACAGAGGTCTTTTTACTTTCGAAGTAGAGTTGTCAAATCACCAGGTAGCGCGAAATATGCTTTGTTTTAACAATGTTTATGGCTTTTTTCGTTTTTTTTTTAATAATTGGGATCTTTTTTTGTTTTTCTTTTTAAATCAGACTTGTTTACTACGATCCCGCCAGAAACAGTTTTATTTGCTTCTTATAAGTAGGCAGTACTGGTTAGTTTCTACACTTTCAACTTACTCTTGACGTTCTCTTTCTCTCTCTCGTTCTCTGTGACACTGTCTTTCTCTTTCTCCAGTCTCCACTTCTTCTACAACAATGTTGGTATATAGAAACGCTTTTGAAAAGTGCGAAAAAACACTTTGCACACACGCACACTTCAAATATTTAGGCGAATTTGGTTGAAAAAATTAATTATGCGATTATTAAACCATTTTCTTTAATTGAAAATCCACTCTTTCTGGTTTCCTCCACACACGACGTGTGGTGCTTGCTCTCCCCGCTCTGCTTGGACCAACACACACACACACAATCACTTTGCACTTGTTCTTCCTTTCTGAAAATTTTTTCACCACTTCAAAAACTGTTTTTTCCTCCTAACTAACTTAATTTCACGTTCACTATTCAACTGTGGCCACTTCCTGCAACTTGCAACTTTTAAAAAACAAGTCCAACGATTTTAAATGGACGCAATTTGTGCAGTTTGTTGAGCAAAATTTATTCGCTCGCTCGAAGGCAAAAAAGCAACAAACGACGTTTTGACGAAACAGGCTGTTGGAATAACATTTGAGTAACAGTCGCGAGTGGGATGGCACTTGAAAAATGAGACAAAACATGTGTGAAAATTCGTGGCGCCATGGAGAATTTCTCCAAAATCTGCAAAATCTCTGCTCCGAAATTAGAAACTTTCAAGTATACTGACGCATGTCACATTAATATTTCAAGCAAATATACGCTAGTCTATCTCCGATATTACCGCTACAGCACTGCTAGAGTCTCATATGAGCCTCTCTTTTGGTCTCAAGCAGAGTTGTCAAGTCTCAAGTGCCTTTTCTCAAGTGTCCTCTTTCCGCTTTTTATTTGGCATACTTTCATTTAATTTGTAGCTCTGCCTTTTTTACATACGATCCCGCTGTTTTTGCTTCTAACAAAATGACAGCACTGCCAGTTAACAGCTCGCTCGACGGGCCAACAGACTGTTTGGCAGGCAAATCAGCTATTTTCCGCCGTTTCTGGCTGTTTTTAAGTCCCAATTGTGGGATTTACACCACCTCTACCAACAACGGACTGGAAATTCAAATTCGTATCTGCACAGTTTCATATTGACAATTTAAAAAAATAACCTCAGATTTTGAAATTCATTAATGTTTTTAAACAAGAGGCAAACTATATGGGAGGATATTCAATTTGATTTTATTTAATGATTAAGATTTAGTTAAATCATAAATTGTAATAACTTTAATTTATTGCCCTTTTATATAAAATGCTTATCAGTTTTTTAACAGCTTTAAACGAAGTCATGTCCTTGAAGATGCGGCTGCCCACGCAATGAAAATAATGTACAAAAAAATACCAATCCCTTAGATAAAAAATGTCTGTCATTCGTCTGCCAAAAACGAATATTCGTATCCAAATTTCTAATAGGTATTTTATGGACCATTACTAATCACGCGTGGGCAACTCTAAGTGTGCATTTAGTGCACTTTGCTGCAATTTCATATATTTTTTGTTAATTTCTTTTGAAAATTTGTTTTACATTAAGTTTTGTTAATAGTTAAGCGATTCAATGAAATATTAAGTATCCTCTCGCACAGTTCAATTCTCTCAAAATAGAGTTAAGAAAAAGTTACAAATAAAAGCTAGGAAAAGTAAACAAATAATCATGAACAACAACAAAAACGTCGAAAGCTTTGAACGTTTTATTGCTCTGCAAACCAACGCAGTTGATTTTCGTACGGCAGACGAGCAACAACCGAATAATATCTGTACTCTTTTCACTACATCAACACCGAATAATGACAAAAATTCATTAAAAGATTTCAAGTTGCTCCATCAGTTAGACTCAGTGGCCAGTGGGTTAGGAGTGGGTGTTGCCCTCAAAAGGAAGAGACTTGATTTTGACAACATCAATTTTCAAGTGCCGGCACAAAACACTAAGTCAGAATTTTGGGTAGGAGGCTTATCAATAACGTTGGATCGACGTCTAATTGCTGTATTAAGTGTCCTATTAGCATTTTTGTTTGGAACAAAAATGGTCATTGTAGCAAGTAAGTATTTGACATTTAGTGATGAACATTGAATATTTTGTGGGCTATTTCTGTTCAAGTAGTGTTGAACTTCCTCATTCATTTAAAGTGCTGTTGAACTCAAGGTTAGCTATGCATTGGCAATGGATTGGTGCTGCACATAATGAAGAGGTTTCAAATTGATTTTCTTTTGAAAATATCTGCCATCACTGCCACTTTTGTTTATAAATAACCTAACGCAATAGTATTGATAATGGCGACGATGATCTCATGATTTGCGTCCATTCGCTTTGTTCACCTATTAACGCCGCATATATTGCCGATATTTACGTTTACCCACCTGCTCCATGATCTCTACAAACTTCAACATACGCTATGGCTTTTCAATGAAACCATTAGCCGTTTCTTAAACTCACCTCACTGACCGCTCTTTTATTAATTACTCACACAGCTATTATTGTTTAGAGTTTCAAAGAAGATTTATTATGAGGTTCGCATTGTTTACTATGAATATAATTAAATATTTATGTTTCTTTTTTCCCATTCTTTAACTATTCGATAGTGCCTTTGGCGAGTGTACCGTAAGATATCATTACGTTATCGTTTCCTCCATACGTCATTCATATTGTATTTAAAAACCGCAATTAGATCATGTTCTCTTTCACTCCCTAGCATTTTCGTCATTGACTTAGCTTGCACCATTTGCATTTACTTTATATGCGACGGAAGGGGAGAATCACTGTGTGACTCAACCAGTTAGATTTTCCATGTTTGTTCTATTTTTTTTAACAATGGCAATTGGTGCTGCACGTAATGAAAACTGTGCGAGTTGTGTACATGTTCAAAAGCGTGGGTGTGTATGTAAACACGAAATTACTCTGTTTGTGTACTAAAAATATTCAACTTAAGCAAACGTAGAGGTTTGACATTCGTTGTTTGATCAAATTTCTCTGTCAGATAATTTTTGGTTATAAGTGTATTAATATTGGTTTCATTATCGTTTCATTGCTGATAAAAGCAACATATGCAGCACATCAATAAGAATTTTTTCAAACAGGCAAGCTTTAAGTGACCTTGAGCGTAGTTACGTTAACAACAAATACTATTGCAAAATGCATAACAAATGTGTCTAATAATACGATTTGTATTTCCAGTGTCTTACGTCAACAAAACCCGCATGCATGAACTTGGCCAGTACGCGCAAAGCAAACTTAATGATGCCTTCGTTTGGTCGAGTGAACGCGATTGGCCTGCGACGTTGGGTCCGCTGCTCTGTGGATTAGCAGTAGCGATATTTTCCTACACACTTGTCTACTTGGACAGCAGTGTGCCCGGCGTTAATCCGCCCTCACCGTTCTCAACGAAATCGAAGCAAACGTATGTATCTAATGCGCTTTGAAAAGCTTTACAAGTTTTATTTTATTTTCGAATTTCTCACAGTTACCGACAGCAACGTAGGAGTGCAATGCATTTGGGTTACGTCACAGCATTGGCGGCTGGATTTGTTGTTAGCGTTTTAATGTATGCTAACTTCTAAATAAATTGTAAATCGTCTTTTTTTGTTTTGTCGCGAGCTTAAATGGCACCGTCAGTATTAGTTAAAGAAATTACTAACAATGTAGAATTAGTGTTATAACAGTCAACTACATGTACAATGAATTGAATATTTATTTTCCTTACTCAATGGTTTCCTTCTCAGAGGCACAGTGCAATGAGCTTTGTACTGAAAAGAACGGCTCATGAAATGAAAATGTCCTTACTATGTATCTTTAAGACTAGATTTAAGCCAGAAGTAACATGAAACTCTAAACACATGCATATTACTCATAGTACAAATATATATTTTTGAAATGTCGTAAACTAAAAATGGATAAAATCAATTATTTTGGCAAATTATTTTGAAGCAATATGAATGAGGTAACGTTTTGTACACGTGTGAAGTTTTGCTGCCAAGTGGCGAGACTGACGTCATTCACTTTGAAGGTGCGCAATCGATTGTCGCCAATAAATTGTCCAACAACTCGCAAATAACAACCTGTGAATAAATTGCTGTAACTTTAAAGAAACAATTAATTGGCTGCATTCCTTACCAATCTGAAATTGTTTTAGTATGTCATCAAAGTCGTAGTATATGCTTTGAAGTATTGGTCCACTATTTTGATTGCGCAGAATCAATATGTGCTCAAAACGCTGTTTGCTCGTTATGATTTTCAAAAGTTGTCCTAAAAATTATTTTTTATTAGTTTTCAAATGAAGTGGGAGGCGTTATTTATACCATATATATCCCAAATAGCGTTGATATTTGGGTGCCGTTTATGCGTCTTAAGGCAAAAATCCACCCGTCCAACAAGGCTGAGTAGGTCACGGCCGTTTTTTGTCATTGACGATTTGAAGTCTTTATTAGTTTGTACCAACAAGCTGGTATTTGGTTCCTCCTTAAGTGACGTATTAGTTGAAGTTGTTGCTGCTTTGTTACTTGTTGCAACTGCTAATGAAGTTTTATTTCTGGGCGCTGGTAAGAGTATGAATTCACTTTTAGGAGCACTCAGATTGATTTTGATCTTCTTCGAAGGGTTAACAGGAGCAAAGGTGAGTTTGGTTTGTTTTAGTCTCCCACTACTTGGTGTGTTAAATTTTTCTGCCGTTTCAAAACTATGTTTGACAATTCTTGTTTCCTTGAGTTCATCGACGAACTTTTTTTTTGAGTTAGTTGGTTTTCCTAAACAAAATTTAAGCTTTAAATAATATTTTTATGAAGTATTAGAAAATTATTGCACTTAAATTACCTTGAGAAAACATTTTTGAGTTTTAAGAATCCATTTCTTAACATAACGGACTTTTGAAATCGTGTAAGCAGCACAAATGTATGTTGACATACTTGTTGTCTCCTCACGATTGCAGGTGACTGTATTGAAGTGCTTCATGTATCCAGCGACTTTCTAAAGAACGTTCGACAATATTTTGCAAAGTTTTTCTTAGTCGAACTTAGTCTTGGGTCTATTCACAAAAACTGTGGTGCAGTCAAGGGGGATCGTTACCCAAATGCTCCCCACCTTTACAGCGTTTTTAAGACATGAAAATATTTGTAGTAAGGTTTCTATTCAGCTATTTTGCCTTTTTAAAACTCACACTTTCCTTCAGAAAAATTAGCCAGTGCTGCCCAGCAGAGAAACAGCTACAGAATATGCGCCGCAGTACTGCTTTATCGTTTTTCAATGTTTTGTTGTTTTTTGCCAGCACTAGTTTCTAACTTTTTATACACTTAGGCAATTTTGCTTTCGTTGTTTGTTTTGTTTGGCGATAATATAAATACCAATTTCGCTTTGAAACTTAAAGCCAAGCCAATTAGCCAAGATGAGTGCCGGACCGATGCGCACTCCTGTCTCACAAATCATACACAGCAAAGATGTGATTGACGATGAGGAGCCAAAGAAAAAGTCTCGCGAAGATTGGCGCAAAGCAAAAGAACTCGATGAGGCACGAAAAGCGGGAACAGCACCCGCCGCTGTAGACGAGGAGGGTCGCGACATTAATCCGCATATTCCACAATATATATCAAATGCACCTTGGTACTATGGCTCACAAGGGCCAACACTGAAGCATCAACGGCCCCAGCACGAGGACGAACAAGGTCAATTGCAAAATCGTGAACCAAAAGGCTTGGACACAACTCGTTTGGTAACAAAGTTTCGCAAAGGCGCATGCGAGAATTGCGGGGCCATGTCGCACAAGAAAAAAGATTGCCTGGAACGGCCACGTAAAGTCTTAGCCAAATATGCTGAGTCCATAGTGGTGCACGACGAACACATTGTCAAGGATCAGGCTGTAAACTATGATGAAAAGCGAGATCGCTGGAGCTCATATGATCCTGCTAATCATCGAGAAATTATAGAGGAATATGAAAAAGTTGAAGAAGCCAAGCGGCAACTGAAAGCAGAGAAACTGAAAAATGGTGAGTATGACTGAAGCACTAAAACAACGACTTTCCTAAACGTGTCATGTTCAATTTTTTAGATCCGGATGCGGAAATCTCCGATGATGATGGCAACGAGGACAAGTATGTCGATGAAGTTGACATGCCTGGCACAAAAGTGGACTCCAAACAGCGCATCACAGTACGGAACTTGCGTATACGAGAAGACACAGCTAAATATTTACGGAATTTGGATCCGAATTCCGCCTACTACGATCCAAAAACTCGTTCTATGCGTGATAATCCAAATCCTCAAGTACCCGCCGAAGAGTAAGTGTTAAGAAGTTATTTGAATCTGTCTTTGCTAACATTGAGTACTTTCAGAGCGGAATTTGCTGGCGAAAATTTTGTTCGTTTCTCTGGTGACACAACAGCCCAGGCGACGGCGCAGCTGTTTGCATGGGAGGCTCATGGTAAAGGTGTGGATGTACATCTCCTTGCAGAACCAACGAAGCTAGAGCTCTTGCAAAAAGAATATGATCGCAAAAAAGAACAGTTCAAATCAAGTGTAAATACGATTTTCTTAAAATAATAGTATTAATATTACATGAACAATAATTTTTACAGACCAAAACGGACGTCGTGGAGAAATATGGTGGTGAGGAACATCTGCAGGTGCCACCGAAATCACTACTACTTGCCCAGACAGAAGAATATGTTGAGTATTCTCGTAGTGGTAAAGTGATAAAGGGTATGGAAAAGCCTAAGGCACGTAGCATATACGAGGAGGACGTGTATATCAACAATCACACCACTGTATGGGGCAGTCACTGGAACGGCGGTCGTTGGGGCTACATGTGCTGCAAATCATTCATTAAGAATTCTTACTGTGTGGGCATGAAGGATCCAGATGGATATGTTGAACAAGATACGTCATCAAATGTCGAGCCGATCGATGCAACGTTTGCAAATGCTGAAGATGCCTGCGCAACAAACGAACAAGCAGTAGAGCCAGACTCTTCATCAAGTTCTGAGTCTTCAAGTGAAGAGGAACCGGAAGAAAAACCAGCAGAAAAATCGAAATCCAAGAAATCGAAAAAACGGGAAAAGAAGAGAAAGGCTAAGGAACAGAAAAAACAAAAGAAAAAAGATAAAAAACTTAAGGAGGCAAGTCGAATGAAAGGAAACACAACAGATAAGAAATCAAGATCTTTGGAAGAGGATATCGATGATCGCAAACGACCTTACAACAGTATGTACGATGTTAAGGCACCAACTGAAGACGAAATTGAAGAATGGAAGAAAAAACGGACAAGAGTAGAAGATCCAATGTTACAATTTATGTAATAAATTTTTTCTAAAATTACAATAAAATCAGCCAAGGACATTTTTCTTTAAAAAATTTTATTTAAACTAAACAATAGCATACTGTTCATAAAGCAATTCACGTATCTTGTAGTATTCCTCAGAGATACAACCCTCCATCGCTACTTTGCCAGCGTCGACACGCCGGAGCGCCAGTGTGCCGTTATTGCACCAAAGTACGCCACCGGAGAATTCCGAGTTGATGTTGTTGCGATTGAGTACTTGCTTAAAATCAGAAAGTTTCAGTTCATTGATAAGCACAGAATTGTGCACAGGAATTTCGTCTTCTTCAAGCGTCTCTAGAGTCAAAGTTTTGCTCTCTTGCGCGGCAACATCTTGGGCAACAGTTACAGCTTGGTCTGCTGACTCGATCGCCTGTAAACGCATACCAATGCGGCCGTCGACCCAGGCAACTTCAGCATCCTTACCCTTTTGGAACTGTAACTGCGAAACCAGTCCCTCAGTAAGCCTCACCTGATAAATGTGTGTCTCTGTGGTAACATCAATTATTTCTCCCTTTTGAGGCGTAAAAACTCGTGCGCCGACATTCTGTGAACAGTGTTTTGCCACAACTTCCGTTCCCTCTGCAGTACCATGTACAACTATAACACGCCGCGGACGTAGTTGGGACAGAATTTTGAGCATAGATTCGCCGTCAGAGCGTCCTTCAAAGTCGATGCGTTGAATCTGTGCATTTACTTCGATAGTTTTTCGTTGACTTATTAGTTTTGTTGGCCTCTCTAGCATTTGTACATCACTGTCAGCATTGCCATTTGTTTGCTCAGTAACGACTTCTTCTTTCTTGATATTCTCCTTATTTTGTTCATCGTTGCCCACAAATTCCGCACCGCCAGTGTCTGCAATTCGATAATCATCCAAGTTAACGATTTCTCCATACTCATCGAATTTCACTTTTTCTTCGTGGAAAGGAAACATGACATGATGACGTTTGTTGGATTTGAAGAAACCAGAATGATGTCGTCCTTCGGGACGTACTACAATGTCGTGCTTGCCCGTTATGACACTCATTTCAATATCATCGTCTGAGTCTGAACTGCTTTCCTCCTCAATGTCCTGTTTCACAATAAGTGGATTTAATTTTTCACCTTGCGTACGCAAATACTCATCGAGTTCAGCTCCCTCCAGATCAATACGACGCCGCACATCCAACTCAATTTGCCTGCCTGGCGTTGCGTTTTCAATTAGATCCATCGCAAGAGTGCCGTGGCCTGTCCGTGTTGTGAAAATGAAACTATTATTCGGATTATTGGCCCACTGTACAAATAGTTCACGGCTGAAGCCACACTCCATATCTGGTGTGCTTGCGAGTACTACTTTTGGACCCGGTAATTTTGACAAATCGGCGAGTGTGTGACAGATTGTTATATGTTTAAATTGAAAAGGATTGTTGCGTGCACCTTCAAAAGCTTTCATCAATTTATCGCTCATCCATTCAATTTGAGATTTGCCAAATTCAATGACATTGTAGCTTACATTGTTCAGCAGCGCAAGCGAGTATGCCATTAACCCTGAATCCTTATTTTTCCACAGCTGATCCAACATGTGCGCTAGTTCCAGAACCCGTCCGGCGGTATCAACAGCAATTAGTACATTGCCATTGTTGCGTACCGTTTGTAATATGTTAGCCATAAGTTTTTCATCTCTCGCGCGTCTTCGTGCTTGCTGGTATTGTGCATTATACGCATCCGTTATGAGTAGCGATGGACGTTGCAAGCGCTCCAGTTCACAGCCATTAAGATGACGCTCCTTTTTGTGATTAAAGTCCGTGGCATAAACTATGTCTTCCTCACCGACTTTTACAATTTTCCAAATGGTTCCGCCAATCATGTGTCCAGCATTTAATGGCGTAATTGCTATACCATACCCTTTGCCTTTCAATGATACCGTTTGATTGTATTTCAGCTGTATAATTTTATCGAAGGCGGCATCTACATCATCCAAAGTGAATAAGTCGAAATCGTACATATTGAAATGCGACATATACAGATCATACATGAACATCTGACCCATTTTGTAAACGGGTATTGTCGCGTATATGGGGCAGTTGAGGCCCAACTTTCCCACCAAATATGGTAGCGCTCCCAAGTGGTACACATCTGGATGTGAAAGCAAAACAGCATCTATAGTGTGCACTTGTCTAGAATACCAATAATATTAGTTATTGTTTGTTGTGCGCGACATTTCTTACCGTTTGATTTCCTTAATAAAGTTCAAGTCGAACTTTTCGTCCCAGCCACAATCGAGCAATATGCGAACATCGTCTATTTGAAGAATGTAGCAAGGTGGTGATTCGTCCATCGCACCCGAAATAGTGTGAAGTTTGATGATGGAAGTCATGGTGATTAAATGAATTCCAATAAACGCAACATCCAAACAATCCTAAAAACCAAAATAAACAATGAGGCGCCAGCTAGTGTGGAAACCGCCAAGTAGCGCTGTAAGCGGCGTGTTGGTAACATTCAGTTCTTCTGTTACCAACAGACGCGAGAAAGAGACGCGATGTATAAAGCGAGAAAGAACTATAGAAAAACGGGACTGAACATCGGGCTAACAGCCCTGTTATTATTATTAACATTCCAACAATTGTTTTCGTCTTCTTCTTTTTAGTAATGCCGGCGTCAGAGTTGACAAGCTTTAATACAACCAAAAAATTCGCGCATCAAAAACATGTGTGAAATGCAAGCTGACAATTAAAACACTTGTAGTTAAGTTTCCTTATATACAGTGGAAGTACCCTACAACGAATATTTTGTTAAGGTTGTCATTTTATTTTTTTAATAACAATAAGATAAACATTAGAAATTTACTAAGATTGACTACGACTTATTAATAATTTAGCTCTTCGGGTGAATTTTCAAGCTAATACTAAAAAAAGGTATGTGAGTCTTATGATTTAATGTAAAGTTGTTGTAGTTTGTGTAGGATCTCTGAATGTCAAATCGATATCATCAAATTCTTGGAGTTGACGATGATCATTTCGACGCATTTTAAGTCTGGCGTATGCCGCTTGAGTGCGTTTGACAGGACTTATGACTTTGATCAGATATAAAATAGCAGTAGCCAATATAGCCACAAGTAAAACCAATGAAATGGCAATTATCAAATGCTCCGATTTTGCAGGTGATCTTACATAAATGACGGTATTGTCTGTCGGTTCACAATATTTACTGGAAATATTTAATTGGATGTCACTTGGGTGCCAGTTCAAATTTGGCTTAAAGCCCAGCTCACAGATGCAGTTGAAGTCATCGTTTAATTTTATGCAAACCGAATCAGCAGGGCATTGTAACGGGGTATCTTCTGAGCATTTTAGAACTGAAAAATAGATATTTCGTTAATAATTCAAAAATGTATAAACTCTTTGCTCACACTCTTGACTGAAAGTTAAATGACAACAAAGACAGCACCAGAACGCAAGGTAAACAACTAATTGATATCCACCGCACATTTTGTTTTTATTTACTGATAATCGTGAGAGCGACTGTTCGAGTAGTGTTGGTTCCAACGTCGGCTTTTAACTGTCGTAGTAGCAAACCTGATAAGGTGCGAATTTGTAAGTACATTGTGTTTGTGGTGATTAATATGTGTAGGTGATAGAAACAGGTCTTTGTCATTTCGGCACCATTGATTACATATTATCTTATCACACCGATTCTTACAATAATTGATAAATTTCAAAATTACCTGGGAATGGTAGTTTCGCCGAATGTCGTCAATTAGTTATTGAATTTAAACTTCTGAATAGGCTGTTTTTACTAGCACTCTGTGATTGCAAATACGTTAACATAAAATTCAATTACTATTTAATAGCTTAAAATAGTCAATAAACTGATTCTGTCTAATCTATCTTTAAACATTCAAATAAAGAAACCTGGCGACTCAGCAAGTGTGCGACACACTTGCCCAACTCGTCACTGGCGCCAACTAGGCCAGGAAAAGTCAAAGAAATCTATATGTAAAAATTGCAACCCTGCAATGACATCTGCTCTCCGCGAATGGGAAACAACAACAAGAACAAAGGCTGTGAATTTTTGAAAAATGTCTCATTATGTTGAAATAAACAGTTATTCTCCAATTAATTAGTGAAATAAGTATTAAAGATAAAAGGAAATATGTTAATTAGAGTGTGGCAAAGGACATGTCACGTCTCCAGCTTAATATTACTCAGTGCCTATATAACGCTAATCGTTTACTTAATTCTGCCGCATCGCTTTGCTTCGCACTATGACTTCATTCCACGAGAACGGATCCTGCGGTCATTGGTTGAACGGGTTACACCTAATATGACCCTGCAACAACTACCAAAATGCAGATACACTGAAATAATCAATGACAGCAGCTACGTCTATGGACGACCTCATTATCGTGAGCACATACTGCGAAGTGAGGAGATACGACCCGGAGGCGAGTATTTTCCAGATCACTGTCAGCCACGTTACAGTACAGCAATAATCGTGCCATATCGGCAGCGCGAAGAACAGTTACACACGTTCCTTATTTACATGCACAACTATTTGCGACTGCAGGATATACACTATCGTATTTTTTTGGTGGAGCAATACGATCAACATCCCTTCAATAGAGCAACGCTCTTTAATATTGGTTCTCGAATTGCTGCTGAATATGATTTTCCCTGTTTAATATTGCATGACGTCGATCTGCTGCCTCTAAATTCCGGCCAAATTTACGCTTGCACGGAGGAACCACGTCATATGTGCGCAGCACTGGACCATTGGCGCTTTCATTTACCGTACCGTGGACTGTTTGGTGGCGTTGTAGCTATCAATACGCCACATTTTCAAATGATCAACGGCATGTCGAACTTGTATCATGGTTGGGGCGGTGAAGATGATGATTTGTACGAACGTTTGCGTGCTCATGGTTTTGATATTTGCCGTTTTGCGCCTGAATTTAGTGAGTTCACAATGTTAAAGCACAAACCAGAGCGTCCAAATGAGAATCGCGTCATTTTACTTCGTAGCGCTTCGCTTCGCTTTGACACCGATGGACTGAACTCATTGGTGTACACGGAAGTCGAGCGACGTATGCATAGTCTTTTTACGCACATTTTAGTACGAACTTAGTTACTTGCTGGCGAAGTGGGACACATAGTGGCACCACTTATTTTTATGGCTTTTAAAGCAAACCACAATAATTGTATTATTTTTCAGTTTTAAAAACGATAACTAATCAAAATCGTTATTGTTAAAAAAAAAACAGAAAGAGATTGTACTTGAAATTATAATAGCCGTATTGAATACGTTGTTAGGGCATTTTGAATTGTTTTAGATTTGAAATGCATTCCAAAGCCGTTATCAAATGTGTACTGAATTTGTCACATAAGCTAAGTAGGTTTCTAGAATATTCTAATATAGTAACAGAAAAACTAAAACAAAAAATATTACGCTTATGAAAATAAACAAATAAAGCAAAAACTCAAAACAATAAACAAAAGCTTTTGATTTCTTAATATATCTTTCAAGTTCATCATGATGCTGCTGGAATTTGCAAGTGGTTCTTAATACAAAGATTTGAACGTTTTTATTACTAAAAATTTATTTATACAATATAATTTAGCTAATACACATAAATGTGTATAAATAAATATGCACTAAAGAGCAAATACTTTGCAGTTATTATTATTTTTTGTTGCTAAACTACTATAAGATCTTTGTCTTTTAAAACAACACTTTTTAATATAAATATTATATATATATGTATATATATATCATGTGATAAAAACCGTTTGAATAAATATTCAACTTATCTAGGATAGTAGACAAAACATTGATAAAATTGTACACATTCACAAAACACAGTCATGCTAAATTTAAAGGATTGAAGGTCGATATTTATATGATAGGATTAGATGTACATATGTATTGTAGTCTTTATCGTGATAAATGGAATAGTTGTTCACTTGGAATACATGTATCAACGTAAGTAAGATTCATACGGAACGAAAATAAATTACTTAAAGTTAGTTCAGAAAATTAAGTATATCCTGCTGTGATAATGTATTTAAATTTTTGTTATCTTGTTGGGTCTGTTGCGTTTGTGGCGTAAGCGTCGAGGTTGTCATAATTTTGTTCATAGTCATGTTTTGTTGCATACTGTTGAGACTATTCGCTGCGTTGTACCCAGTAGGATAGATATAGTTTACGCTTGTTGGTTGCTGCAATGTAAACATATTGGCACCGTTGGGGTTATTGCTCTTGGCACTTTGATTGGCGCTACTGTTGTTAAAGGGATCCAAGTCGTCGAGTGAAGAGAAATTGTTGTTGGTATTGTTATGTGTCGGGGGCGATGCTAGCTGATGATTCATGACTAGTGGATTAGCACTGTGCCAGCTATTGTTGCCAGTGGCATTGTTTGTGACATAAGGATTAGCTGTGTTTTGTGGCGATTGCATTGTGGTGGCCGTGTTCCCTAAACTGCTCATGTTTGTGTTCATTAAAGAGGAGAGTATGTCAGGCTTAGACGACGAGTTGTGTGCAATTCTGTAATATTAAATGACAATTTTAGATTTTTCTTTTTAATAAATTTTGCATTCAAATTACTTCAACACATCGTTATTTGTTTTAGACGTTTCTTTTGGTTTTATAGGATCTAACGTTGCTTGTTTTGTTGGTTGTCCAATAGAAAAACCAGAAAACATGTCGTCATCGCTGTTTTTCCTGCCATTAGTGCTGCTTGTATTTGAGTTCTCTAGTTCACTAGCTAAAATTTCTGAGGCATCCTTAGGTCTGTAGTGTAAACAAAAAATATTGTATATTAAAAAATATTATCAAATATTTTTATACTCACTTATCACCACGTTGTATTGTCGAAAGTTGCTGCAATTTTTCTCGTTGTTCTTGCTCCACGCGAGCAAGCATTTCCTTGATTAGCGATATTATCGTGTTAAATTGTGCGATTGTAAGACCATTCTCTACACTTAATGGTACTAAAAACGGTATACACTTATGTGCCATCACATCCTTGGTGATGCCCAATTTGGTATTAGTCATTGCAATTTTATAAATACCTACAACAAATATTTAAGTATATACACATTAAGAAGATATTATGAAAGAATGCGTACCAATGATAGCCATAACGATCGCTGGCTCGCGACTTTGAATTTGTTGCAGGAAAGGCAGTATTTCATCCAAAACCAACCACTTGTCCAAGTTCTCCAATAGCTTACCAATTGAAATCAGACAATTAACTTTGACTGAGACGTTGCTACTGTGCAAGCATAGCTTTTTTATACGGGGTATAACTGCGTTTTTCATTGCATTATAGTCGATGAGCGTTGAAAAAGTCGGTAATACTGCTAAACAGAGCTCTTGAATTTGAGGCATATCACACTCCAGTGAGCGATAGAGAAGCGGCAGTACATGTTGCTTAACCTCTTCCGCTGGCGTTAGTTTTAACAACAAATCCATTTTTTGCATAAAAATTAAGAGAATCTGAATTGGATCAGATAGTTTAAAGATCGGTTTGAGGGATGGCAGTATATGATCTACATATTCTTTTTGACTGCTCATCTCAGCGATCAGTAATACATTTGGTAGCACGAATGGTATCATTGGTGAGTTGATGAACTCTTTGACTAAGTGCGGTAGTATAGAGTGCAGATTTACTCGGTGTGGTAATGTTGGTATAATCTGGGGAAGACCTTTGTAGAATTTCGACTTTTGTAAATTGTCCCACTGGTACAGCGAGTCAAGGTAACTGAGAGTTTTCACACCAACATCCTGGAAGTATGTTATTTGTTTCAGTTCATGTAACTTGGGCCGCAAATGTGCACTGGGATGCAAGAGGGCTTTAAGATTTTCTGTAAGTTCATTGGGAATGACATTCATTGGCGGATATTTTCGTTGATTTAATTCATTTGCGTAACGCCTAAAACCACTGTAGTCACTACCAAACATTTTCAAGGGTTTTCCCGAGTAGATGGTAAATATTAGCACGCCTGAAAACATATAAGAATATTTAATGAATATTATTTTTATATTCATATGAACTTACCTAATGAGAATAGATCACTGTCAGTGGTATTTACACTGTTTATAGCAATTTCTGGTGCTGTATACTCCAGACTAGGTTGAGCCAATACATGTAGCGATGTTGTAAAGTCCCGACAGGGCCAAAAAGGTTTACCATCTGATGAAGGTTGATTAGCAATGCAAAAGTCAAAGCCAAAAAGCTTCCAACTCCGGTTTTTGTTGATCACAATCGTTTCGGCACTTATATTGCGATGAACAATTTTGGCATCATTATGTAAAAACAATAACCCATCGAATAATTGCAGCAATCCATGGCGTATTTCTACATCGAAAAGTTTTTTGTCAGAGCGCACAGCATCACCGACTACATTGGCCAACGAAGCAAATACAGGTTCCGTTGCAAAAGCCAGACTATCTCGGCTCTCCTCAAGCGGGTGTTGTACTGTCAAAACGTGTGGATGTCTTATTTTAGTCAATTGTTGAACACCGCGGCGTAATGTCTCCAACATTGTCTCTCTGTCGTCCTTTGACCAACGTTCCAGCGACTTTTTCTCGAACACAAAGACAGACACTTCCTGTTTTGTGCTCTTCTTATAACCGTTGTAGACCTTCC
>JBAMBP010001379.1:0-16627 GCA_037044515.1 Phortica magna
TTTCCAATAGTAATGTAGATAACACATGCGAACTTATTTTTCTCTGAAAGATCATTTTATTCTCTTAAGCTTAAAAAAAAAAAATGTTGTTGTACTTCAACAACAACAATAATAATAAATATTTTTTTGAATGCTTTGCTGAATTGATAAGAAAAATATTGCCACTAATTATTCGTACGGTTCGTTAAATGTTAACTATTTGATTAAAAATATAATTTTTTTTTTAATATTAATATTGTGTTACATCACCTTTGGCCTCTACAACACATTTAACGCGTTGGTATAGATTTGAATAAATCCTGGCATTGTTTTTTTTAAATAGAGCCCCACATCTCTTGAAAATTACTTTTTAGGTTCTTTGAGACTCATTTTTTGGAAATAGCCAAGCAATTATATATGGCTAAGTCGTCCGTTCTTGGCATTGTAAACTATTTCAAGAAAAATGGCCATATTAAAAATAATGTCGCAAATAGAGGTAGAAAATCGGCAATAACAACTCGTGGCAAAAGAGCCCTGGCCAAAATTGTAAAGGCTGATCGTCGCCAAAGCTTGAGAAACGTAGCCTCTGTGTGGTCGGATAAAATCGGAAAAAGGGTGAAACGTGAATGGACGCGCCTGCAGTTGCGAGATATTAAATATAAGTTCTATAAAGTATGTTTAGTGATTATTTATGTTACATACTAAATAGCTTAAATTAGTCTTATGCCAAGGAAAAACCATTCCTTACGCTTCTTCAAAAGAAGAAGCGTTTACAATGGGCTCGGGAACGGATATTTTGGACTCAAAGGCAATTGAACACCATCATATTTAGCGATGAATCTAAATTTGATGTGTGTGTAGGTGATGCGCGAAGATGAATCATCCGTAACAAAACAGAAGTCTGAAAAGGACAGTTAAGTTCCCGGCAAGCATAATGGTGTGGGGTTATATGTCTGCCAAAGGGGTAGGACAACTGCACTTTATTGAGGGAATAGTCATCGCAGAAAAATACGTTAATATTTTAGAAGAAAGTTGGCTGCCATCAATACCAAAGCTAGCTGACTGCAGTGAATACATATTTCAGCAGGATGGAGCATCATAACATACTGCCAAACGAACCAAATCATGGCTGCAGTTTAAGGAAATTGGGGTCTTAGATTGGCCATCAAATAGCCCGGACCTAACTCCAATCGAGAATATATGGGGAATAACGAAAAGAAATCTTAAAAATGAGTCTCAAAGAACCTAAAAAGTAATTTTCAAGAGATGTGGGGCTCTATTTAAAAAAAACAATGCCAGGATTTATTCAAATCTATACCAACGCGTTAAATGTGTTGTAGAGGCCAAAGGTGATGTAACACAATATTAATATTAAAAAAAAAAATTATATTTTTAATCAAATAGTTAACATTTAACGAACCGTACGAATAATTAGTGGCAATATTTTTCTTATCAATTCAGCAAAGCATTCAAAAAAATATTTATTATTATTGTTGTTGTTGAAGTACAACAACATTTTTTTTTTTTAAGCTTAAGAGAATAAAATGATCTTTCAGAGAAAAATAAGTTCGCATGTGTTATCTACATTACTATTGGAAATATCGTCTGTTAAACATTGCATATGGGGAAAAAAGCTTGCCGTACGAATTAATAGTGGTCGGGGCTCGAAAATACTTCACTTTTGACTGATTTTTGTGATATTTGGAACACCATTTAAATAGGTGAGGGTATGTGCAGGGTATTATATGGTTGAGTACACTCAACTATACCGCCCTTACTAGTTTTTTTATTTGTCTTAAAGAAGGAAATGTAGTCAAACTTCACTACAATTTTCAATCTTGTATCTCGTCTGTTTACAGAGAAGTCCCATTTTTAAGTTTTTAGTTATATGGGTGGTACCACGCCTATATGTCCGACTTTTATAAAATCCTGAATTTAAGTCACGCATTAATAAAAACACGTAACAGCAAAGTTTGGTTTGGTTATATCCAAGGACAAAAAAGTTTTTCTAACAAAAACTGTATTTTTAACCGATCGTTCCTATAGGAGCTATATGCACTGTATCTTTGTTGATGTCAAAAAAGTTTTTGTGGAAAACATTGAGTCGATAACTCCAAAAACACGCTATTTTTCAAGCAAAAACAAAATTTTTGAACGATCGTTCCTTTGGGAGCTATATGCTATAGTCATCCGATCAAACTGATTTTTACATACCTGCGTTTAATTTGTTTGCTAACTCTGGGTGTAAATCGCATTGAAACAGACGGACAGACGGACATCGTTATTTGAACTCATCTCGTCGTGCTGATCAAGAATATATATACTTTATATAGTCGGAGATGTCTTCTTCTCTGCGTTGCAAACTTCATGACAAAGTTAATATACTCTTTTTGCAAGAGTATAAAAACAGAAACTGCCAAAGATAAATGCCAATAATATACTAATGGATTTACTTACTTTTAAGTTTATCTTCTTCGCCAGAAGCATTAATGTTTTGGTATCTGTAACCGGATTTAATCCACGCGAAATTGCTGCTTCCATTGCGTTATTATTTAAACAGATAACCAAGCTGTTAATTAAACGATAAGCACTAAGTTATAATCCCTAAAATTATGTAATTACTTTGATTTCGGATAATGTTCAAATATTTTGTACAATTCAAGTCCATTGTCTACAGTGACAATTGGAATCTCCGTTTCCTTGGCGTACTGCAGGTGAGTTACGAGTTTGCAAGGATTTACGAAACTAATACGATCTGGTGAAATGCCCAACTCAAGTATCTGGATAGAAATTAGCACTTATTAAACTACATTTGTTGATAAATTAACTGTAATTTGTTATTACTCACAGAAGGGAAATGAAACCAGTAAAGAATTGCAGTCGGGAGTCCCCGACTTCGTCATACCCTGTACCTTTACTTTGTTACGGCTATAATAGGGCGTTGCGAAACAATAGTACCCTCCCCACCACCACAATACAATTTTTTTCAAACGAAAATGATTTAATTCCCTTTCAATATTATACATACCAATTATTACTTTTCTATACATAGGAGTTTTGTACAATTTTTTTTTTGTATATACCCGATGTAGCTTCAATTATTACTTTTAAACTAAGCTCAAAAATAAACTTGAAATGTATATTGAATACCAGAATCGAATTGAAAAGGAATTTTGGTTCTACATATGTATTATAGTTTCCGAGATCGACGCGTTCACACAGAATGACGGACGGGAAATCGTTGCGTCATTATTGGACTTCACAGCTTAATAATAATAAGGCTATAGTCAAATTTATCGAAAAACCACATTCCCACATACCATAATATGGTGTTAAGCCAGGCATAAGTTTTTGCCAGGTCATATACTTCTGGACGACACTTGTCAGATCGCAAATACTTAGCGCTTCATCAACAAACTCAAATTGTTCCTTGCTAATGATCTCCTTGATGTTCAGTTCATTTTTATAGTAATTTACATTGCGAAAATACATCATTATTTAACTTCAACACCAACAATCTTTCACCTACGACACTAACGGATGAACTAAAACATATTTTGTGTGGAAGACTTACTATATTCTATCAGTAGCAGTGCGTTGAAAGAGGGGGGTCATTTGTCCATAGGACCCCAAACGCCTCTATGTTCAGTCGATCAAATCCTTAACACATTATTGAAACAAAGATTATACTAGAATCTTTAAATGAAGCTCTGACTGTCGAACTTACCCGAGAAAGATTTAGTTATTTTCCCCTACCAATTGATAATGAGAGGAAGTGAAAAAGTTTAATAAACGTGATCTGCTAAATGAATAGCAGAAACAAGATACAAATAAATTTTTGTGCAATATATTTTAGTTTTCATCCAATGCCAACATTTATCTTGTTTATCCATACAAACAGTTTGTTAAACTAAATGTTTAGAGCTGATAAGTTAAGTAAGAAACTCGAAGGCAAGCCAAATATATTATACCCTGCTCACAGTGTATACACAAAACACTCTTTTCCACAACAAATTGATTTCTTGAATATGCTTTATTTCTTAAACTTCCAAAGGTAAGGTCATAAACTTTATAACAAAATTACATGCTGCGTGAAGAGTATAACAATCCAATAAAGAAACAGGGTTTTTGTTTGACGAAATGTATGTAGCGCATAGAAGGTGGGGAGGGGGACCCCATAAAGTGTACATACTTTACACACTTCCCCTCATTGCCAATCAAAAAGTGCTTCTTTTAAATAGCAAACCATACATACTGTACCAGGGTATATTGTGTTTGTTTGGCCGAAATGTATGTAACGCATAGAAGGAGGGGAGGGGGACCACAAAGTATATATATTCTTGATCAGGACGACAAGACAAATTGATTAAGCGAGTTGTCCGTCTGTCCGTCACCAATGGTTCTCGGAAACTATAAAAGATAGAGACTTGAGATTTGGAGGATAGACTCGTGATGCTCAGATCAAGGCAGCAGATCAAGTTTGAACGGTTTTGAGCCACACCCACTCCTTCCCGCACAACCAGCTACACCCTGTTTTTGAAAAGGCTTTAACTTGAACACCAGAAACGCTAGAACTGAAAGTTGGTATGTAGACTTAGTATGAAAAGTTCTATAAAACTGCATACTACAATTTTCCCCCCTCCCCTTAATTACCCATCAAAAAATGTTTTATTGTTAATTACTATATCTTCAAAAAAATTAAAGGTACGGACCTGAAATTTTGTGTGTACACCCAGTAAATATATATTCTTAAGACTGCATACCAGAAAATACGCCTCTGTTTTTACGACCCCTCAAAGACCCCAAACTTAATTTTTGTAAATTCCACTTTTTTTTACAAAAATTTGTATATCTCCACAACCACAACATATACGAACTTAAACTTTGTATGCAGATTATAAATGTATGTCTTTAAAACTGCATACCAAATTTTTTCCCCTACCCCTTATTTACCCTTCAAATAGTGTTTGTATGTCAAAGCCTATATCTCCGAAATTGTTAAAGGTACTGACCTGAAATTTTGTAAGTAGACAAAGTATGTACAACTTCATAACCTGCTTGATTGCATACTAAAAGATACCATTTTATATTTGGACTACCCATTAAAGGCCGGCAAACTTAAATTTTGGGTAAATTCCAGTTTATTTATATTAAAATATGTATATCTCCACAACTTTGAAATATACATGTCTAAAATTTTGTATGCAGGTTCAGTTAACATACGTCCTTTAAACTGCATACCGAAAAACACCCCTTTATTTCATGACTTCCCCCCTCAGAGATCAACAAACTCGAATTTTTCAAAAATTCCTCACTTTTGACTGTTTTTTTTATATTTGGTACACCATTCAAATGGGTGAGGGTATGTGCAGGGTATTATATGGTTGAGTATACTCAACTATACCGCCCTTACTAGTTTCACTTAAAATTGTGTACATAAGAAATCACATCAGTACATCTGTGCAGTTATTTTGATGCCTGCAGTCGTTGTTGTTATGTCTTTGCGTGCACATCTGTGCGTAACGGTTTCTATCAAATCATTCCAACTGATAATGTTGTGCCTTTTTTTTACTTTCGGGACTTTTCCACGATATCCACGTAGACACGAAAGTTTAGTTCCCTTTATTTGGGTAAGAAGTGTTTTTTGCCTCAACTATTTCACCTTCTTCGACTCGCGAATTTATCAAAAATGCCAACGCTTCTACAAATAAGGCGCTAAAGGTATAATATAATGAAGTCCTTACGTTGCGTTTATACGGCAGTCAAAGCTTCTTCGACGAATGTACGACCTTTGTGTAACTTTGAAATCAAGCTACGGCTCGATTTGTTGGAGAAATCGACCAGTGTGGAGCATTTAACAACGATCATTGCATATCAGTAAAAGCTGCCGACGTTGCCGTTACCAACATTCGACGGAAAGTACTATCATTTTAAAAATGGTATAACGTCGTTCTTTTAGATAAAAGATCCCGTGCATGGGTATAAACAATGATAAGATCAACTAACTACTCAAATATCTTTGAGGACCGGCTTTCGAATGTGGGCAAGCATTTACAGTGAATCATGCAAATTATCCACATGCATTGCAATGCCTAGAAGATCGCTATGACAATCCGACGTTAATCTTAATGGACAACATTAACTCCTAATTTGCGTTAAAACCAATTAAAACAGCTAATTGTACTCAATTGCTCAATTGGATTCTCAATCGGACGTTATAGAACTAGATCGACATCGAGTAGCCAGTAACAATAATAAGAGTCGTTATCATGTCGGCCAGCCAAAGTACAGTCCCAATTGCACCAACGCATTGTACGCAAGTTGTTCTAGCTCAGATCATCAAATCACTAACTGCTTCCAATTCAAAGGTTTGTCACTAAACGGTTTGAACAGTTCGCCAATGGAACTGCCGTATTTTGAGCCGTTGGTCAGGGTATATTATTAGCAACTGGCATGGTTTGAGTTCGCGATGTCGATGGACGTTATCGACTTGATCGCGCACTGCTAGACCTCAAGTAAATTTCATTTCGGAAAAGTTTGCAAAAGCATTGCGGTTGCCAAAAAAAAAACACAAAGCCCTGAGACTTTGAGTATTGGTGATTCACACTCGCACATCAAATGCTGCGCATTTACCACTGTCAAATCTCGCGTATCTTCAAGTGAGCTAACACTGGAATGCTGCATCAGATCGTATATTGTGAGGTAGTACAACCACAAAACTTAGAGTTGACGCTTCGTGCCAAAACACTACGACCAAATCGATCAATGATTCTTTAATGGTCGGCTCGACCTTACAGTCTGAATTATATTCACTACTGCAACGTTTTCGTCTTTATTGGTATGCTATTACAGCTGACATCGTCAAGAAGTATCCCAAAGTACTCATTAATTCAAACCAACGTCAGTTTCAAGCGAGCTTACACCTTATTTAGCAGCTGCTTAGCTCCCTATCGGTACCGCTGGCATCAAGTCATCGTTCTACTTAGATGACTTACATCCAGTACGCTTGGAGTGCAGTGGGATCGAGAACGAGACTTACTTCTTCTTATGCGAACAAAGAATGGTGTTATTCGAAGACCACTTCATAAGCTTGTCATTCCGCCGGTTGGTTGAAAGCGGACACTTTCAACCGGGCCGGGGTTTTGGGACCTCCACCAAAGCGGGACTAATAAGTTGGACGCTGCTGTTTTCAGCTTAACAGAGTGCGAGAGAAGCACTCTGAGTTACCCTCTGAATTTTAATGCGCCTTGTTTGCTCCTTCTCTGTACATTCTCCTTAGTTTACTCCTTTTGATCACTCTGTACTCTGGACTTAGGAAATAAATTTTATAGTAACAACCAGTGTCAATCGAAACGTACTGCAGACAAGTCGACTTCTTTCTCGTCGAGAGTTTTACACCCCCGATCACTTAACAGACTATGTCCTTGTATGAAATATTGTGTTTAATTTGCTTATTAGCAAAACAAAGCTCAAACATCAAGAATTTAACAAATAACCATTTCCATTTTTCCATGTTGATTTTTTTTTTATTTTAGAAGTTATCATACTCTTTATTTCCGAGGCTTATTTATAGACAAACAATTACATGTCTATACGACTATATTTTAATACATAACTTGAGCATTTTGTGTATAACTTGATAGTTATGGCAAAATCATCAAAGACTATGTAGAATATAAAAATTAATTAAAACTTTACCGCTTTATGTATCCTTATGTATGTTGTGTGGCTGTGCATATTTATTTTATATGTATTTGTCTATAGCAATGCGGTTGGTCGGTCACTAACACTGACAAATGTCGATGGGCAGCATGCATAGGTTAACAGCTGCCACTGCATGAGCTTCACTGCTATACTGGACGGTTCTGCTCAGCTTAGCACGGTTTTTATGCGAATTTTTACGACCTTGTAACCAAGTTAACAATTTGGGACACTCGCTGCTGTTTACAAATAATAATGGCATTTATGACCCTGGCATATAGAAGCTTGTACTATGCATGTGTGTATCTCGCATTGAAGCCACTTCTGCGGCTTGGCGGTCTTGCTAACTGTCTAACTGAACAGGGTGGGCTGGTTGGCTGAATGGCAAGCGACGCGAGTACGCCGCACTCTGCTGGGAATTATGTTTATAATTTTGTTTAGCGACACACACGTTGATACATTTACACAAGCATGCTTTTAATTTCGTATTAAAGTGCAAATGTGTTTTTGGTAACTTTTTGTGGTATCCTTGTTATTATTTTTTCATTTATTTACTTTATTTTTCGTTCACTTATTTTTATTATTTTTTTTTTTCTTTTGTTATAATTAAAATAAAATAACTTTAATGTCGTTTGGCGAATGATGTCAACGAAAATGGCAAAATCAAATTATAATAGATAACACAGTAATGGAAAAATCGTTGCCAAAATGCGCTGACAAAATTAATTACCGCTAATGTTCATAATCAGTATGCTGGCTTCTTCGTATGTTGTATGTACTTATATAAATACATATATTTTATTTGACTTATTTCACTTGAGACAAGGCGCTCCGCATTCTCGTTAAGCAGCACGATGAAGCAACATGAAATTTGTAAAATATGAACGCTGTGAAGGCAAAATAATTTTTGCTAGCAAAAGTTGTTGAATCAACGGAAATTACATATTGTACTGTAAGCATGTAAAATAGCATGGCTTAAAACTGCAAATGCAAATTGTATGCCAGGCACGATAAACAAGAGCAACAGCAACTATAACACAGTAACATAATCGGAGCAGGCAGCAGACGCTCGAAGTGCTCGTGTTGTTTTTCATGATGCAGAAAAATATTTTGCACAACTTAACGCCAAACTAACGCGAAATGAACATAATGAAACGAACGTTACGCGAACAGCGAATGAGCCGGCGCACTACGTGCCAAATTTGCCAGCTGGTTGAGAATTTCAATTTCCATACGAGAAAGACAAAATAAAAAAAGGTGTAAGAAAATAAATACGGAAAAGAAAAAATAAGCAGTAAATGTTGCATGTTGCACGCACCGTAGAAATGAAACAATATCTACTTGTACAGACACACACACTCACATAAGTAATTATATACAGATATATGAAAATCCAGCTGGAAAAATAAACCAAAATTGATTTAAACATTAAATAAATACAGTTACGATACATAAATAAACAACATGTTTCCTTATCGTTAAAGATTCGGAGTGGAAAAAAATTAAAAATTAAAAAATAAAAGTAGTAATTTGTGCACTGAATTCAACTGCGATGGTATAAAAAATCGACAAGCCGCAGTATCCTTCATCATACGCTGGCGGTGACAGCATTAATGTAGCCAACCTGAGCTTAACTCAATTAATTTGGTCGCTATCACAAGCAGATTGACACATGTTCACACCGCGTACCCACACTTTGGACAAGTCTTCATATCCTTTCTGCACGCAACACTCATATCCTGTAGCAATCTATGACTGACGCAGATAAGAGCAACGTTGTCGGTAGTAGTGTTGAAAACGACCAATGTATCTGCGATGCGGCAGTATCTGGCTCAAGCGAGGCAGGAGATGGAGAGAGAGCGAGATAGAGATAGAGATAGAGATAGAGAAAGAAGATTGCGCAACTGTTTGCACCGCGTTTACCGTATGGCATTAATTTCCTGTAATTAAAATGAGTTTATCATGCGTTCAAAATTGACATGTTGTTAATAAAATTAAAAGCTTGTGATTATTAAAAGCAAAAACAGTTAACGGAAGAACGCTTTAAAAGACAACATGCATTTGCAACAAGCACTTGACGGCTCATATCAAGTTGTGCCATTCCATCCGTTACAAGTAGTTAAAGCCTAAATAAGTAAAATACTTCCACATTTTTTGCTGTGGTAGTATTCATTCACTTCTCTATTTAACCTTTAACTTTCGAGTTGACTTACATGCAATAAATAAAAAAAAGAAAAAAAACGCTCATAACTTGAAAGGTGCTTGACCAGCAAGAACACCATAACTTCCACACAAGTAAACAAATTTATTTATTATTTTGTATTTCATGAGTATGTCGCAATATTCCATGGCATGCAAGTTATTTGCTTTACATTTTCCTTAGTTATACACACTTGTGCGCTGCATGCTATGAGAAGATTATTGCAGAAATTTATCATTATATTAGAAAATATTTGAATACCCTACAAACATGCACATGTGAACATCAGTGTGATTGGCAATTTTTTTGTTAATTTTGGCCTTTAGTTAGTTTAATTTACATTAACATTATCAAGATATAAGTAATTTTTTGTGTTTATTTATGTACAAATTATATAATAAATATTTTGTTAATGAATTTACTGTGAATGCATTGGAAGGGTAACGAAGTATCAGCAAAGCATAAAATAGTTTTTTTTGTTTTTTTTTTGTTTTTGTTTTTGATTTTTATTATACGAGTGTACGCTCGCCTTGTGTGCATTGCAACAAAAGTTCTATTCAAATCTACAAAATGTCGCCGTAAGCTGCTTTGTCAACCGTAATGTCTACAGTATCACCTTTCAAAGTGCTGCATATACATATGAATGTATATGTATGTATTGTATGTGTTGAGGTTGTGGGCGCACAACTACAGTCTTATAAACAGCCTTGTGTCCAAACACACACACACACACACACACTTATGCAAATAACCTCTAACAAACATAAAGGTTGACAAACAAAAAGGGACAAGAGACGCTATTGAACAAGCAAACAAAAGATTATCCTTGTCCTTGCTATACATGTAACCATATAAACTTAGTAGCAAGACCAATACACACACACACACACACACATATGCACACACACAATCACGCATATACACATGAACTTGTAGTGTTTTCGCAGGTTGATATTGTTAAGTTGAATGAAACGTTGATGTAATGAAAAAATGTCAACATGTGACTAGAAAGCAGTAAGAGGCAAAAGAAGACTATCACGATTACAACGACAACGACGACGACGACAAAGATGACGAGTAACACAACGCTGTCGACAATGTTGACGACTACGTTAGCGATGGCGAAGGCGACGAATATCAAACCAGGACGTCATGCCGTGCGTGTGTTTGAGCATGCGACAGCAATGGCAAACGTGCATGCAGAAAACATGTGTCAAACACCAGACATTTTGAGGAATATTAATAACTCTGCACATATTTTTCATTAAGGCAGAGAAATGTCAAGCATTGTAAAACATTTTCAAAAAGAAATATATATGTATGCATGTACATGCTGTTGTGCAAAAGATAAATGTATGTATACAAACGGATTTGACTTTAAGTCTTAAATACATTCACAGCGCAGACATATGTATTGAACAACATACATACATATATAGATAACAAGCCCAAACAAAGCAATGACAATGATAACAATGGCAACAACAACAACGAAACAGCAATATTCGGAAAGTATATGGAACATATTTAGCCAATGTATTTTTAATATGCGATTAAACTAAGCAAAACACTTTACATAAATGTCGAAAATCGTTTACAAAACGCCAAAACTCTTTGTAAAGTCAAAAAGTTTGCAAATTATATGAGTGCGTGATGTAAAACACTCAAGGGAACAATTTGTGGCCATTTCATTTCAGTTGAGACACGACAAGACTATCAAAGCAGAAAAAAGAGAGAGAATGGAAAGCGCTCGTGGAATATCGTAGATGATTTTTATGATAATGTTGCGTGAACTTTGTGCCCGTGAGGTTTTTCTCTACCGATACTGTGAGTAAATTAGCAGCAACAGGACAACACGACAACAGAACAACAACAGATGATAATGAGTTTTGCCTTGGGTCTATCGTTTTGGGAATTTTTCGAGCTGAAAATTGAAAAGTTATTGCATGTTTATATGGAAATTAGTTGGGCAACAACAACGTATTCTATGGTTTGTCCTTCTGCGGTGCTACGCTGCATATCAGTAATACACATCTATCTTATACATACATTCATACATTTGAACAGACATACATACATAATTCCTAGGCAAGCAATCAACGGTTCACACTGAACAAGTTCAATGTCAAATAATAAATTCTTAGTGGCAATTATACTTATAAAAAATTTAAAGATCAATTTACAAGCAATTAATTGCTATTCGATATTCTAAGAAATGGAAGGAAGAATATATACGTATATGAATGCTTATACTGATATTTATTGATTTCAATACTTACTTTTATAATAAAAAAAGTCTATAAAGCATATGCACTTTGTCATGAATTTTGGAACGTATAAAATCAAGTATTTCTATATGAATAAAGAATGTTCTTCATCATGTTTCTTTACAAATATCAGCAAGTTGTTAAAATCGTTTTGATTGGATTATTGATTATCTTAATTATAAAGTATTAATACATGGTAATGTAATACACAGTCTGTTATCAAATGAGATTAAATTATTGTATAATTCTTACTGTTTGTGTGGAAACGAATACAATTTTTTATAAAAACATATGTAGTATGTAAATAATTCTTATGGGTATAATTTTGTTTAGAAAAAAGATAACGTTTGCAATCGACAAAGTGGAAAATAATAAACTTTCTTATTTTCAGTAAGGTATCAGCGTTACTGGTGAGCAATTAAAATTGCTCAGAAAGTTCTCAAATCAATTATTCAGCGACCTTTAAAAAAAGCAATTCAAGTTTACAAGTTAATCAATTAATGAAAACCGCTAGCAAAAACCTCTCAATCAAAACAAACATATAAATACCGTTAACTGATGTCTTATTAGTCTAGAAGTTGAAATGAATGCATCTGAACAATGCTATTCAAACTCATACGCGCAGCAACAGTCAAGGAGAAGATAAGATCTCGCGATGGCTGTATTTACATGTATCGTGCTATGCGAGTTGTCGGTTGGGTGCCACCGAACCGTCTACGTGGGCTCTATCACATCTGGACCGCTCTGACGTTCATTTTTTCGGTGACTTATTTGCCGATCGGCTTTATTGGCAGTTACATCTTGAATATTTCACAATTTACGCCTGGTGAGTTTCTAACATCGCTGCAGGCTGCATTCAACGCTTGTGGCTCATCAGTAAAATGTGTAATCACATTCAGTCAGCTGTGGCGCTTTGAAAAGGCCATGAAAATACTCGATAAGCTTGATGAACGTTGCGTATCGAAATCAGAGTTGTTGACAATACGTCAAATAGTTGGGCGGAGCAATTACGCGTTTCTTATCTTTACTTTTGTCTATTGTGGTTACGCGGGCTCGACCTTTCTGAGCTCAACTTTTAGTGGTCGGGCCCCATGGCAATTGTACAATCCCATTTGGGATTGGCGTGAAGATAAGCTGCATTTGTGGATGGAGGCTTGGTTCGAGTATCTTGTCATCTCCGGCGCCGTAATGCAAGATCAGTTGGCTGACATATCTCAACCTATACAAGGCATATATATTCTTGATCAGAATGACAAGACGAGTTGATATAGCCATGTCCGTCTGTCTGTATGTATGCCTCTCTTTCCTGTGTTTTACAGCTATCGGCCTGAAATTATGCACAGACTCTTGAATTTAATCACCACAACACATTAGTCGGAACCTGTATGATCGGACAACTGGAACTGGGAGCCCCCATACGAAAAAAAGAAGAAAAACGAAGAAAATTTAAATCGTTCTATGAAAAACTTTTTTTGATTTGTAGATAGATTGCGTAACCATAGCAAATGCCAGAAAGTTTTATTAACATCGGACAACTGGAACCTGCCATAAAAAATTAAGAAGAAAAAGAGAAGCAAATTTAAACTGTTGGAACACGAATAAATAGCTCTTTTTTAAGATTCTTTCCTGCCAACACAAGAAAATAATTAACACCAAATGTTTCTCCATATGAAAGATATGTATTTAAAGAAGATCTGAAAAAAATTGTATTACATAATATTTAAAAATGAGTGTGCTATTGCAATTCACGTAGGGGCCTACACGAAAAAAGTGTTTTGCGGTGATCACTCTAACTCATCACAAGATCACCGGAATTCATTAAGCAAAAGAAAGATCGACAGGTAATTCCATAATGCTCCGGTTGAGGAAGTGATTTGAAAAAATTTTAATTTTGACAGGATGGCTGACACTCAAAGTCAAAAATGTATATTTTGCCCAAATTTTACTTACATTTTCGGATATAAAAAAAAATAGTTTTCAAAAAAATCCTTGGTTCAACAGGAGGACAATTATGTATAGAATAAATTTTAAAAAATTCAAACCGACCGGTAAAGCCATTCTTTAGTTACAGTGATCACCGATTTCAAAAACATGTTTCGAGAAAACGTCTTGAATAACTCAAAAAGTATTCTTCGGATCGTCTTGAAATTTTCAGTGAATATTTTCAAGATATTATACTCTAACAAAATGAAAAAAAAAATTTTCAGAAGTTCTAACTAGGTCTAACTCATAACCAAAGTCAATAATTTCCATATCTCTGTCACCCAATGAGAAATAACAACGAATATTGGTATGTAGGCTATATGGATGAAGAAAATAAAGATTAAGAAAATTAAGAAGAAAACTAGTAAGGGCGGTATAGTTGAGTATACTCAACCATATAATATCCTGCACATACCGTCATCTATATAAATGGTGTTCCAAATATCAAAAAAATCAGTCAAAAGTGAGGAATTTTCGAAAAATTCAAGTTTGTTTATCTCTGTGGGGGGAAGCCATGAAATAAAGTGGTGTTTTACGGTATGCAGTTTATAGGACGTATATTAACTGAACCTGCATACAAAATTTCAGACATGTATATTTCATAGTTGTGGAGATATACATATTTTAATAAAAATAAACTGGAATTTACCCAAAATTTAAGTTTGCCGGCCTTTAATGAGTAGTCAAAATACAAAATAGTATTTTCTGGTATGCAGTCTAATTAATTTATATATACTTTGTCTACTTACAAAATTTCAGGTCAGTGCCTTTTTGATTTCGGAGATATATGCATTGACATACATACACTATTTGAGGGGTAATAAACGGTAGGGGGGAAAATTCAGTATGCAGTTTTAAAGACATACATTTCTTAAATCTGCATACAAAGTTTTAGGTTCGTATCTGTCATAGTTGTGGAGATATACAAATTTTTGTAAAAAAAAAGTGGAATTTACGAAAAATTGAAAAATTGAAATTGTGGGTCTTTGAGGGGTAGTTCTAAATACAGAGGGGTATTTTCTGGTAGTCTTAAGGATATGTATTTACTGAGTGTACCCACAAAATTTCAGGTCCGTACCTTTCATGGTTTTGAAGATATAGTAATTAACAATAAAACACTTTTTGAGGGGAAATAAAGGGGAGGGGGGAAATTGTAGTATGCAGTTTTATAAAAATTTATATACTTAGTCTCCATACTAATTTTCATAAATCTAGCGTTTCTGGTGTTCAAGTTATAGCCTTTTCAAAAAGTGGGCGTAGCTGGTTGGGCGGGAAGGAGTGGGCGTGGCTGAAAACCGTTCAAACTTGATCTGCTGCCGAGCATCACGAGTCTATCCTCCAAATATCAAGTCTCTATCTTTATAGTTGCCGAGAACCATTGGTGAGGACGGACGGACGGATAGACGGACGGACAACGCTTAATCAATTTGTCTTGTCGTCCTGATCAAGAATATATATACTTTATGGGGTCCCCCTCCCCTCCTTCTATGCGTTACATACATTTCGGCCAAACAAACACAATATACCCTGGTACAGTATGTACAGGGTATAAAAAATGGGCGTGGCACAAAAGGGGTCGTGAACGTTCTTACTATTTTTTTATACTCTTGCAAAAAGAGTATATTAACTTTGTCGTGAAGTTTGCAACGCAGATAAGGAGACATCTCAGACTATATAAAGTATTTATATTCTTGATCAGCACGACGAGACGAGTTCAAATATCGATGTCCGTCTGTCTGTCTGTTTCAGTGCAGACTCCACGTAGAGTTTTAAACATATAAAAAAAAAATTAAACTCAGAAGTTCTTCAGATATGTCCAGGGATTGTATACCTCAGAATTATTTCGATCGAACCACTATAGCGTATAGCTCCCATAGGAATGATTGGTAGAAAATGATGTTTTTTTCTTTCTGTAAACAGACGAGATGCAAGATTGAAAAATGTAGTGAAGTTTGACTACATTTCCTTCTTTAAGACAAATTGCAAAATGGGCGTGGCTACGTATAGATTCTTATTGGAAAATAATTGGGAAAACTTTTGCAAGGTTATTTAAGTTTCGGCGCTATTACTATTAGGGAGTTATTACTGGTTTTTATTCACTTTATTTCCACAAATGTATACAACTGCTTTGCCATTTTTTATTTTATGCTTAAAAATAAATTCACATAGTTTGCAATTTGCATTTTTAATTCTGTAAATGAATTTATTTCTTAATCGGTTTTCATAGTCAAACGCTCTGCGATGTTCATTTCCTTAAGCAAAGTAAACACGGAGAAAGAAAACTTGACAAGCTGAAAATAGAGAAGAATATCATGAATAGTAGAAAAACTAAATAATGAGTGCTACTCTCGGTGGGCCAGGCATTAATACATGAGTTATTTTACACGAAGCTTTGACACACTAGCTTAAGGCTTAAGTGTTATATGGAATTGCAGCTGATTTATTTTTTTAATTACTCTGGAAAATACACAACAAATTTCGTATAACTTTCAGTTCC